>JAREIS010001137.1:0-30642 GCA_030060385.1 Muscicapa striata striata
TGTCACTGTCTTCCCACTCCTCCACCTCTTGGTGTATCTCTCCATTTTCTTCCCACTCGTGCAGCTGCTGGACTTGAATAATTTCTTTGCGTTGGTGCAGCTCTTAATGGGCGTCATCGGCGCACGGGCAAACCTCTCGAACTTGCACACACACCTTGAATTGGTACAGTTCTTGGCTCCTCCTGGCTTCCCACCAGCAAATTTTTTGGACTGTCAGAGCACGCGGTTTGTGCTCCTCTGTGACAGTCACGTCTTCCCACTGGAAAACCTCTCGCTCCATTTTGGCAAAGGCCCTCTCCTCTCCACAGTCTGTGAGAGTGGCAGGGCTGACCTGCCCACTGCCCTTGATCACTGCCCGCTGGGGGCTTCCAGCCAGCTGGGCAAGGGACTGGGAGTTGGAGTTCCCTTTGTCCTTCCCACTGTCAGGGTCTGTCGCTATCAGAGTCCAGCGCAGACAGATCCTGGGAGCTGCTTCCTCCTCACAGAGCGGCGCTCCTGGGACTGAGCACTCCAGGCCTCTGCGCCCCTTAAATACCCTCAGTGAAGGGTGGGGCTCCCTGATGTCACAAGGGTCTCTGGCCACCACCGTGTCCCACATCACAAAGGGCCATGACACGCAGCGCCTGTGTCACAAAGGGCCACCCCTGACACCCCATGAGCAGTGGAGCAGCCAGGAACTGGCTCGGAGCGGCCCCGGCCTTGTGGCCTTGTGGCCCCTGCTGTGCCCAGAGCCCTGAGAGGCTTTGGCCACGCTCGCACACGGCAGCCCCAGCCCCGGCCTGCAGAGCCCTGGGTTTGCAGGCTGCGCTGCCCAGGGCACGAGCAATCGGCCACAGGGCCGTGCCGGGGCCTTGTGGGCAGCGGCTCCGCGTGCCGCGGGAGTACTGGGGACACGGAGCTTTCTTAGCAACAGAAGTCAAATGTAACTTATGGTCCCCAACTCAGCGCATGGTTTATTGGGCAGGGGGACTTAACCCCTTGAAAAGGGGAGACCTTGTAGCTTTAGTTGGTACCCCCAACCAACTCCTAAAAACATTCACAAATCTGCCTGCTTGCGAATTATGCATGAAATAAAATTCACTGCTGGCTATAAATCACCTATGCAATTACCTGTAAATGTAAAACAATACCCTCTTCCCTCTGATGCCAAAGAAGGGACCAAACCGGTTATACAGGATTTGTGAAACTTCCCTGTATGGCCAATTCAAAACCCCTAACCTGACAATGTAGCTGTTTATCAATACATTCATGATACCCTTATGGGGAGAGGTTTTGTCCCCTGCTGTGTCTTTTGCACTTTGAGATCCTTAAAAGAACCTCTCAGGCCTCCGCATGTATTGTAGACCTGCGGGGAGACCTTATTGGGGCGCGGAGCCACTTTACGGAGGCGTCGGCGAGGGGATCAGCCAGACACAATCAATGTGATTGATAAAGCATAATCCAACTTCATTAAGAGCATCAGACAATTTTATAGTCCAGAATAACATAATCAGCATTATTCATATTAGTACAATCTTATTGGTTTTTGCTATGTACGCCTTCTATTATTATTGGTTATTGCAAGTGTGAGATAATCACGCCTACTGAATTTCTAGCCAAAAGGTATACGTGCTACCTCGCTGCTAGTCTTGGCTTCTACTTCCCTTATTCTTATACTTATTGGTATATTAGTATCCATCTCAGGGTTATGCCTCGCTTCCTACGTGCCTTCCTGACAACTAAGGCCTTGCTTGAACAATGAGTATATGTATTGCTTATCGACTAACTCTGCAATTCTGCTAGCTCCATTGCTTTTGCAAAAGCCTCAAGCACCGCTCTCAGCAAAATCTGCTTATGCTTACAATAAGGCTTTTAATGTCTGCCTAAAAGCAGGGCCTAGCTACTAACAGGAACCATTCCCCTGCAATAAGGCCTCTGCTAAGCCATGACCACAGTTATGTCCACGGCTCTCTAACCAATCCTCAACATAGACCCTGACAACCCCCCATCCTTACTTTTACAGTTTAAACCAAACTATCTCAGTGTTTCTCCCAATTACTCCCAGAACATCCCAACTGCTCTCCCAGGCCCCTCCAGTACTTCCCCCACTCCCCCTGCACTGTGGGGTCCAGGCTGTGCCCCAGTGCTGGCTCAGGGGGTGCTCCAGGCTGACGTGCTCCACCTGGCAGCTGGAGGTGACCCTGCACTGGGCGAGGGATTTCTAGCAGCACCAGGAGCTGGTGGGTCCAGTCCCCACTGGGGACCAGGTCAGTGGCCACCACATGTCCTGAGAGCTCCTGCTGGCCCTGGAACCACCTCAGCTGGATGTGGGCAGGGTAGAAATCCATCACAGAGCAGAGCAGGCAGCCAGGACTGGGCTGGGAGCTCAAGGGCCACAGTGAGATGGCAAAACTGGGGGGGAACTGGGAGAGATGGGAGAGGGCTGGTGTGGCACTGAGAGAGACTGGAAATTGACTGGGAGGCACTAGGGGTGCACTGGAATAGAGGGTGGAGGACTGGGAGTGGCCTGAGAAGGCTGGGAATGACTGAGCATAGATTGGGAATTGACTGAGAAGGACGGGCAGGGTCTGGGAGGGACTATGGGGACAGTGGGATGAACTGAGGTGGCACTGGGAGGGACTGGGATGGACTGGGAGAGCCACAGTCACTGGGGGAGGGGCAGGAATCCCCGGGGATGGGCACAAGGAGTGCTGGGGGCTCTGGGGTGATTCCCAGGGAGGTTTTGAGGGGCTCCAGGGTCATTCCCAGGCCAGGGCCTGATGGGACCTGCTCTGCCCCACGCTCAGCTCGGCGCTCCATGAGGAACGGGATTATCACCTCGTGGTTGTGCTGGCACTGAGTGTTCACAGAGCCCACAGGAACTCCAGCCATTCCAGGCTGCTGATCAAGTGCCCCACATTCATCTCCCCATAGGGAGTGTCCACCCTTCTCCCTATTTCTCCTTTCACATCGCCCCCCTCCGTTATCCTCAGCTGCTCCCTGTGAGCTTCTCGGACCTCCGGAGCTCTTGGCTCCTACTCTGTTGGGTTATCTTAAACAAACAAAGCAGCTAATAGTTAAAAAGGTTATTTGTTACAAAACACCTTTTATTACAAAGCACATCAGTCTCAAAAGGCACGCAGTAAAGCAATAGCAAAACAGTAGCAAAGCAAAAGCCTGGCAAAGAGCAGATGGCTAAAAGCCCTGGCAAAAGCCAATGGCTAAAAACCGATGGCTGAAAAACAACAACTCTCCCCAATACAAACCTTATATAGGATTTTCCCAACAAGCTAAGACACAAACTCGGACAACCACTCCTTAACCTATGAGAATTCTAGTTTCTTAGCACACCAGGTTACGTATAGAACTACGCATACAACCTATCTTGTTCTATCTGGAAAGTGTAAGCAATATCCTTACTATAGCTCTATTATGTCTAAGTCCTGTCTACAACTGTGGGCCTGGAGCCTCTTGCTGTTTTCAAGCTTCACTAGAACTTGCACTGCTACTGTGGCATTTGAAACCTGTCACTTAGTAAAAGCTCACCATAAAATTACTAACTTACTTCTGCTTAAATGTCTATTTTATGTGTGCGTGGCTTAATATACTTCAATCCATCCAAAGGCTTTAATTCAGTCCCTGCACTCTGATTTCTCTCTGAAGAATTCAGAGAGACCCCTGACTCACTGACTCCAGCATCTCCCCCTCCTCTTAGAACCACAAAGATTCCCTTAACAGACTAATTAATAATTTGTGAAATGCATGGAGAAAACAAGGCACCATGATTAGCACCAAAAAACTCTTTCATCCATGATGCTGAATTCCAATTCACTAAACAAACCATCCAAACTGTACCATTCTGAGACTCATATCCCTTGCAGGCTACTTGGCCCATTTTCTCCTCCTGGGGGCCCTCTGGTAGCAGAGAAGGTCATCCCTTTCATCAAGGTCTGGCACAGCGTGTGTCCCCACCGCTCAACGCCTGCTGGATTGCCGCCAGCAGCAGAGCTAAAAATCTTCTTGGTGGCAAACACAGAGGCCAACCCAGCCTTGCCCTTGACTATTTCAGGAGGGTCTTGGCCAGCCCTGCTCCTTTCACCCAGTCATCAGAGCAAAACTTCACCTGCTTCATTCAGGAACAAATGGGCATCATGGCAAAGCACACCCAGATTTGCATTAACAATATAACTACAAGGATAGCTAAACAAGTGAAAAGCAGTTTTTCTGGGATTGTGTTGGACAGACATATGATATTTAAACTTAATACATTAACTAAAGTTACTTAAGCGTTTACTTTAAGTTGGCTAACTGACAAATGTGTACTACTAAAAGCAAACAAAGAAAAAGCATAAACATGACACATAATTGAACCTCATATTTTTCTTAGACTATTATCTAACCAAAAAATTCTACAATACTACTGATTCCCCCACTTTAAAAAAAAAAAAAAGTTCACAAACTTCTGCAAGTAAAACACACTACAACAATCAACAATACTTTAAATAACAGACATACATTTATAAATCTAGATAATCATCAATCCTTAAAAAACTGTGTCATCACCCCAGAGTCTGTAAACAGCTGACAAGCCTTGATTCAATGAGGAATTAGATGATCATCTCCAGATAATGAGCATTGAATTCACCCAAAATTAGCTTCAGCTGCCATATTGATAGGGTCAAATTGCCAAGTCAAAACTACTGGAATATTATTTTGATGCAGAAAACACGTCGGTTTGCACAATTTCCCTTCCAGGTAGAATTAAGGCCTGGCCTCTGCCTAAATTCTAATGGGAAGAGAACTCTCTGACATCTTTTTTTTAAAAAACACAGGCTTCTTAGGAACAAAAGCTACAATTAAACATTTCAAGATGAGAAAGAAATCAAATTCCTTCAGCAGCTTGATCTCTCTGAAGTTTGTCCTCAGGATGAGATGCTTTGAACATGGCAGGCTGCTGGAGTGCTTCTGTAATAACAACTTGGGAAAACTGTAAGACTAGTAATTCAGAAGAGACTTTCAACCAAGTTCAGATAGTTTTCTTGGAACTCTGAAAAATACTTAAAATCATGAGTCAGCACAGGGTGAGGTCATACGAGACCTGCTAAAATAAGAGAGAGAATTAATAAAAATGAAAAAAAAGGAATATTAAAGTCACAACTTAACTGATTATCTTCATACACTTGATTCAGGGGCATGTCTGGAGGCTTTCTAAAATTTACTTGGAATGTTGTGTGCGGGTCCAGGGTGTCCCTCTGGACCTTTTGTGGGTGCAAAGACCCCCCTGTCAGAGCCTTTTGGGACCTCCGAGTGAGGCCCGGGGGGTCAGGGGGCTGGACCCTTCCCCAGAGGATGATTTGCCAACATTGCAGGAAGAATTACAAGTCACAAAAATAAGTAAAGTGTAAATTAGAGTATTAGAATGTAGAATAAGTAGATTTTTGAATTGTTTATGATAAGGGCCATGTGGTCAGCATGGAGGATTTGGGGCGTGGTGTGCTCCTTCCTCCTTCTTCTCTGTGCCATCCATGTTGGATGACATGCTGGCAGCCACAGATTGGATGGGGACAAAACTGGACAGTGTAATAAGGGTGTACTGTATTGGAAAGTAATTGTAAATATTGAAGACGTAGTCTAGAGTATAAAAGATAGGTCCTGCCCCTCCCTGGCAAGCATTTGGTCATGGTCGCCTTGTAGAGCGGACTTCGGTCAGCCTGGCTGGGACACTTTGTAGATAAGATATAATAAACAGCCATGAAAAACAACAGAAGATCGTCTCGAGCAGTTTTTCTCCAGCGGCCTCAGGAAAACCCTGAATCCCAAACCACCTGCATGTCCATCCAAGGAGGTCTCACGCCTAAAAAGACCCTCGGATTGTGACAACGTTGAAAGAATTCAAGTTAAACAATAAAACAGAAATCAAAATCATTCTGTAATACAGAATGCATACTGAATACAATGGTTTTGAAATTAAATACAGAAACCAAATTTGAGCCTTAGAAATCAAGCTTATAGAGAAATACTGTTTTTCCAATATATACAGAAGAAATTTTGGGTTGAATTAGATTTTACAGATTTTACAGATGATGGTCCTAGAAGTGGTCCTGATTTGTGTTCATGAAGCATTTCATTGATAATTTGAGAAATGTAAACTAGATATCTATTGCAATCTAGTTTGAAGGGAAAGCTAAAATATTGATAATAAATCTGTGAGACATAAATTTGCAAGTTACTTCTTTATAGAAATTCAGAACTTATTAATTCATAATGAGGGCATTGCAAAGGCTTAGAAGCTGGGTTTTTAAAATAATTAACTATAGAGAAATTAAAACTCAGTGCTGACAATTGGACAAATGCCCACTCATGTCCGAGCAATAACAAATTACTAAATCCTGTACCTTCACCACTCCAAGAATTTCAGCATCTTTTTGACAACAATGCAGAAAACAAACACCTTTTACTTTAACATGAAGGAACAGTGACAATAGAACTGAATCTGTTATCATGTTCATGTCCCCTTGCTCCGCCTGCCCCCAACAATGTGGTTAAAAGCAGTTTTTGACATGACCCCACCGCCCTTTCCCCCTCTTTGCAGCACTGGACCCGTGCATGACACGGGGGGAGCAGCGGGGGGTTAAGGAGCCTTTGGGAGCGGTGCGGAGAGGGGGAGCGGAGCGGCTGTGCCCGACCCACTCCCATCACGGGGGCCCGGGCTGTCACCGTCCCTGGGCACCGGACACGGAGGAGGACACGGGGCGGGCGGGCCGAGGCGGCGGAGAGGGAGAGAGGAGCAGCAGCGCTCCGCTCTCCGTGGCTGCGCCCCGGGATGGCGATGTCGCTGCTGCGCCCGGGTCTTCTCTGGATCGGCTGGGTCCGGGCGGGCGCCCTGCAATTGCTTAAGAGTTGTTAGAAGTTCTTTCGATCGCGATCCTGCCGTGCAATCGGCGGTCTGGAGTGAGAAAACTAACTTTTGCTGCCCTTCCCTCTCCGCCCCCCCAATTCCCCCTGCTCTTTCCCAATGCGATGTCATCCATGGGGTGCGCGGGGGCGGAATTCCTTGAGCAGGCACAGCAGCCGCAGTGAGGGAAGGGGTGGCTCTGCTCTTGGGATTGCTTTGAACACATGGAGTGAGGCGGGCACGGGCTGCGCCGGCTCAGCAGCCTCGGCCAGGCTTCCTCGGGCTTTCTTCTGACCAGACTCACTAACCAGGGCCCCTGCGCTCACAAAACACGGCTCGAGCGGCACCAAAGGCGGTGCTGCCGGCCGGGCCCCGGAGCCGCTCTCCCCGGCTGTGGGGCACCGTGGGGACGGGGTCCCCTGGATTTGTGCTTGAAAAAAATCACGGCAATTTGCAATATATTGTGACACCAATCGAGAAGACAGCGAGGAAGTCTCTGTCTTTTCGGCATTAGTAAGTGGCTCACTTAAAGATTCTCTGATCAGTCTCCAAGACAGTAATAACAAAGGGGCTTTTCTATCTCCCAAACAAACATCATCAAAAAGTTTAAGACCAACTTGAACCCAGAGAGTTTCACTTAAAACACAATTGGGATTTACATTTGGAAAATTCTTTCTAACATATATTAAAAGTTCTCTTAACTTTTTATCCGGAACACTAAAATAATTTCTCCTCAGTAAAGATTCTAAATAATCATAAATATATTTCTGCTCCTCACATACACTTTCCCCCATCTCTGTGGACTTAGCTCAAGACTTAGCTTAGTTTTAATATGTCATTATAAGTTCCATATCCTTTCCCATACTCTTATTTCTATTTTTTAAATATATTTTCCCCCATCTCTGTGGATTTACCTAAACACTCAGTTAATCTTAAATACATCATTATAAGTTCTGGATCCTTTCCTATACTCTTATTTCTGTTCTTTAAATATATATTTCCCCCTTCTCTATGAATTTACCTCAACACCTAGCTTATCTTAAATTTATCATTATAGTTCTGTGATTTTTTTCTCATTTTTGCTCTTTTGGCATAATATTTCCATGCTCCTAGATTACCCCAAAGTTGCTCACCTCAATATAAGATAGGCAATGAGAAACCCCAGTCTCTTCCCCAGCTGTGCTTGCTTCTCCCAGCAGTCAGCAGGGCCTTTCTTCTGGCTTTCTCCTTACCACACTTATTTGAGGCCTTTGAGGAGGCCCAGCAGTATTTTAAAGTCTTTAGTAAAGCGAGCAAAGCAAGTTCCCACTCACGGGGCACCAGAGGCTGGGCTATAGATCTCTGGTCCTCTTAGGCACCTACTCAGAGCTCTTGGCTCCAACTTCATTAGGTTATCTTAAATGAGCAAGGTGGCTAATAGTTGCTAAAAATGTGACTTATTACAAAGCACATCAGTCTCAAAAGGCACACAGAAAAGCAATGGCAAAAGCAATAGCAAAGCAAAAGCAAACAGCAAGAGCAGATGGCTAACAGCCCTGGCAAAAGCCAATGGCTGAAAGCACCAACTCTCCACAATACATGCTCTTATAGAGAATTTTCTCAACAAGATAAGACAAAAACTTTGACCACCACTCCTTAACCTATTAGAATTCTAGTTTCTTAGCACAGCAGGTTACATATAAGCGGGCATAAAACCTATCTTGCTCTATCTGAAAAATGTAGGCAGTATTCTTACTAAAGCTCTGTTATGTCTAAGCCCTGTCTACAACCGTGGTCCTGGAGCCTCCACTGAAAACATCAGCATGTTTGCAACCTTCACTAGAACTCGCACTGCTACTGTGGAATCTAAACCTTTTACGTATTAAAAGCATTAGAGCTAACCCTAAAACTTATTAATTTTCTTCTGCTTAAAAGTCTATTTTATATGTGAGTGGCTTAATATACTTCAATCCATCCAAAGGCTTTAATTCAACCACTGCACTCTGGTTTCTCACTGAAAAATTCAGAGAGACCCCTGACTCACTGATTCCAACACCAGTACAACCTTTTATACCCTTTTCCCATATACATAAGCTTTTGTGATTGGTCAGTACAAATCAGAATTCCATGCTCCTTTTCCTTTAATGATGTTCACCTGTCTTACAAAGCTCCACCCTATTAGGGATGAGGCTCAGCTGCAGCCCCATTCCTAATGTCTCACAATCTCCTCTCCTACTCAGAAACACCTGAAAATCGATCCCAGGCACTAAAAACCTTCCCTTCCCGTGCACAGAGAGGGCCGTGGGGGTTCCTTATGAACTCCCCTCCCATCAGTCCCTCCTGGGCAGTGCTGGGCATTAACGCAGCTCCTGGGGCTGTCCCGGCACCGGCTGCTGCCACAGGGCACGGGCTTGTCACACTTGGGTATTAAACACGACAAATTTGGGGAGGGGCACAGCCCTAGAAACCAGGACTTTGCCCTCGGGAGCTTGGAGCTGCACGATGGGGATAAAGGATCCCCTGCACACACCGATTCCCCCAGCAGCAGCTCTGCCCTGCCAAGAACGGGGCTGTGTTTGGGAGAGGCAGGATGGCTGGGATGGCGTCTGTCATGAGACAGCCACACGTTGGGATGAAGAGCTTGGGGTGATCCGGTTACTGAGGAGGTTTTGGAGCACCTTGCAATCCTGAGGGATGAGTTACTGGGAGGGGGAAGTCACCTGGCTCTTGTCGAGTTACTCATGGGTCTGGGTCTTCAAAGAGACAAGAGCAGTTGTTGGTTGCTGTAAAGTTGTTTATTGCAGAAGTACATCAGTCTCAAAGGCAAACAGTTAAGAATAATAATGTCCAGGCTAAAGGCTTTTGGCATAGAGTCCCAAGTAGGAAAAGCAGCAGCAGCAGCAGCAGCAGCCTGGCATTTCTTCTGCTTCCAGGTGGTGATGAAGATGGTGGTCTCTCACCCCAGTGCAAGGGGTTTTATTCGTAAACCATCCAATGAGCTAAAAACACAAACCTAAAATATTCCTTCTAAACCTACTGGAATCTTAGTTCTGGACTATGAAAGTAATGTTATAGTTTATGTATATAGATCTGTCTATTACTGTAAATGGTTTTATCTGTTCTATCTAGAAAATGTAAGCAGTGCTCTTACTACGTTTTCATTATGTCTGTGTACTGGTTTGAAAGCAAAACCAGAGAGACTCCAAGTCAGAAATACAATTTAACAGGAAAAAGAAAAAACTATAAAATACATGCAATAGTACAAATGAAAATCACTGACAGTCAGAATACAACCTGACACTCTGCTAATTAAGGTGGTGGTAGCAGTCCACATGAAGTGGTCTTGTTGAAGTAGTGATCCTGTAAAAAGGTCTGGTAGCTCTTGTCCTCTGGAAACCAGTGGGTAAGGGCTGCCTTGGTGTTCCAAATCTTAGTTTTTACCTAGGTAAGGAAGTCTTTGGCTCCTTCCTCTGGCTGGAGAACCTTACAATGGGATGATGTAATTTTATCAGTCATACATGGGACTCAACAGCCCATTAACAGATTTCTTCCTGTAGGAAGCGTGGGTTGTGGAAAAGATAAAGAACACTGCCCCACCTGGTTTTTAACAGCTGGCCCATTAGCAGAGGATATCTCCCACAGAAATAAGGAACACTGCCCCATTTGGTTTCCACAGTTCATGAAGATGGTGATAGAATACATACTTTTGGGCAGCTCTTTACATTGTAACCTAAGACAGTCTGGGGCTAAGTTTCTGAACTTCTAACTAGATTTTAGGGGTTTTAACTCTCTAAAGGCACTTAAAGTATATTCTTACTTAAAAGTAAGACTTCTGCATATCTATGTGACTTAATAATACTCCTACTTACTTAAAACTAAAACTTACACTTCTACTTCATGTCTGTGTGGCTTAATATATTTTAATTTCTCTAAAGGCTTTATTCAATCCCTGCACTCTGCTCTCTCTCTGAGGGACTCAGAGAGGCTTCTATTTACACACTCCAACAGGCTCTGACACTGAAGTGGGGCCCTACAGGGAAGGACATGGGAGCCCATATTAGGAAAGATCCTGATGCTTTCTGCCAGCTTTAGAGGGTCATAAATGGCTTTGGGGGTTTCCCAGTTAGTTTATGGGCAGAAGTGACCCCTTCTTTGGCAGAATCCTGATGCTTTCCACCAATTTCAGGGGTTCTAAGTGGCTTCTGGTGAACTCACTTCCATGGGTTCTGATGCCCCCCACCCACTCTTCCAAGTGGTCCGGACTGGTGCTCCCAGTGCCCCATGGGGTGGGGCAGCAGGGACCCCCCCCATGGCACAGCGTGGCTGCTTTGGGGCTGGAGGCACCGCCCGGCGCTGGGGATGGGGTGTGTTGGGGGAGCTGGGGCTGTACTGGTGGTACTGGTGGTGTTGGGAGCTCACCTGTCTGGGGACCAGAGGGACTCAGGTGAACGTGTGTGCTCCCACAGGGACCCCCAGCCCAGTGTCAATCTGCCCCTGAGCAGCTGCTCCCACTATTCCCAATAAAGCCTCCCAGTCTGCGTGGTCCTGTTCATTGGGGGCCAGTGGGGAAGGAGCTGGAGGGACCCTGAGGGAGGAGCCATGACTGGGGGAGAGGGGGGCAGAATGGGCACTGGCATGGATTGGGAATGGGGACCCCCAGGAATGATCAAGTTCCCCCTTTCTCACTCCGCTCTGGGGGGCCTTGGGAGGAACCTGAACCCCAACACGGCACCGTGCCACCAAAAGTGCCGGAAACCCCCTAAGCCTCAAGGGGAATTTGGGGGGGAGGGGGGCGCATGGGGGGCACCCAGACGGGGCCAAGAGCCCAGCACTGCCCCACACTGACCTCCCCTGGTTCCAACCTGGCTCATTCCACAGGATGCAATGGTGTTGGGAAAATGGAGAGAAGGGGCCAAGGGTGGGCGCTGGGCCCAGGGGGAGCAGGAGGAGGGAGAGAGGAGGAGGGCAAAGGAAGGAGCGGGGGAAGAATCAGAAAAAATAGGAAGAGGCAGGACTAGAAAGGAGGAGGAGTGAGACCCCTACCAATGCAATTTGGGAATCCCAGCCCCCTCCCCTACTCTTTGGGGGTCCCATCTTCTCTTTTGCCATGTTCTTCCACCTCTTCCCCACTGCCCCCCAATCCACCATCCCCATCCCATATGCTTGATTTCGGGGGTTCCGGGACCCTCCTTCTTACTCTGGAGGTCCCATACTCCCTATCTCACAATTCAGGGATATCATTGCCGCTTTTTCCTGGGAGGAATGCCTGAGGTTTGGGACTTTTGGGGTGCAGTTTAGGAAGGGGACAGCTCTGTCTGGCTTTCCCCTCCCTCTTGTGGCCTCTCAGCTGCCCCTGACACCCTGGGGGTGCTGGGATTTCCCTCCTGGGGACAAGGACGTTCATTCCCTTCCAGGAGCCCAATGCCCGGCTGGGGCTCCAGGGCAGGGGGTCCTTGAGCAGCTGCCCCAGAACCTCCGCCAGGGTCTCCCAGCGCAGCCGGAGCCGCTCGGCCTGGGGTCCCCAAAGCCCTCAGCAAGCCCCAAGTGCCTCCCAGGAACCCTCAACTCCCTCAAACCCAGCATCCCCCACAGCCCCTGCAAGTTCCCCCCATGGCACCGGCCGTGGCCATGTCCCCACGTGTCACTGGCCATGTCCCACCATGTCCTCACCCATGGCTGTGTCCCCACCCTGTCATTGTCCCCCACATCTCCATCCATGTACCCACAAATGGCCCAGTCCTCGTGCATGTCCATGAGTCCCCATATCACTCACCATGTCTGTGTCCCATCATGTCTATGTGCCCCATGTCTCCACCCATGTCTTAGTTCAGTGTCCTTATTTTTAGGGTTGGATGCTGTAAAGGGGTGAAGACAAATCAAAAGCAAATCAAGTCTAGAAGAAAAGCATTTCCTTGTTCATGCCAGCTGAGGATCCATATGCTTGGGTGGGAAAGAACCTTTTCTGGAAGGGTTTCCACCTCACTGTCTCCAAAATCTTGGTCTTTGCTCAATCCATCATCATTTTCCTGCAGAAGACACCCTTTCCTAACAGAAAATCAAAATTGTGCAATCACTGAGGCTGGAAAAGACCTCCAAGACCATTCAGTATTCCTGGAGGCCACCAGAAGATAGGATTGAAGACAAAAGATTTTCTTGGGTTGAAAGCAAACAAATACGCTCAATCCAAGAAATTCCCAGTGTTGGTTTGTGTTCTGATGGATGTTCCTGCCCCTGTGTTGATCCAGGTGCCCATAGGGAGACAGGGTGATGTAGAGCCCCCCAGCCAGGTGTCTTCTCAACACGGATCCCCAGGGCTCTGCCCAACGGGGGTCACTGGGGATCATCCAACACCGATCCTCCCATGGGGGATGGAGCTGGAGCAGAGCACGAAGCTCTTCCCACACTCGGGGCACTCACAGGGCTTCCCTTAGTGGAGCCTCCGTTGGTGTCTGGTCAAGGTTGAGCTTTCTGAGAAGCTCTTCCCACACTCAGGACACTCGTAGGGCCTCTCCCCAGTGTGGATGCACCGGTGTCTGGTGAGGGTGGAGTTTTGCTTGAATCCCTTCCCGCAGTCGGGGCAGCGGAAGGGCCTCTCCTCTCTGTGAATCCGCTCATGTCTGAGGCAATTGGAGCTGGTCTGAAACCTCTTCCCGCACACAGGACACTCATAGGGCCTCTCCCCAGTGTGGATGTGCTGGTGGCTTCTCAGGTGAGAGCTCAGCCCAAAGCTCTTCCCACATTCCATGCAGGTGTAGGGCCGTTCCCCTGTGTGGATCACCTGGTGCCGCATCAGGTGGGAGGTGTCTCTGAATCCCTTCCTACATTTCCCACATTCATATGGCTTCTCCCCAGTGTGGACCACCTGGTGTCGCTTTAGGTGGTCCTTCTGTCTGAATCCCTTTCCACATTCCCCACACTCGTAGGGCTTTTCCCCAGTGTGGATCCTCTGGTGCCGGATCAGGAGGGAGCTGTAGCTGAAACCCTTCCCACATTCCAAGCACTTGTGGGGCTTCTCCCCTCCATGAGGCTTCTCCATCAGCTCTGAGCTCTGCCTGCATCTCCGGCCGCCTTCCCGGCTCAGGGAGGGTCTTTCCTCCTCGCAGCTCCCTGGGCTGGGTTTGCAGCCCCTCCTCCTGAGGGATCTCTGGGGCTTTTCTACCTCTGCCATCTGCTCATGCCTTGGGAATGCAAAACCTAGTTCAGGGAAAAAACGAGAGTGCATTGGGCTTGGGATTCCTTCTTGCCTAAGTTCATCTCCAGAAGACACAGAGGAAAAATCCTCCAAACATCAAGACACAGATAAAAAAACTCCCCAAACATCAAGATTCAGCCAAAATCACCTCCAGAATATTTTCAGGCCCTGTGGAAAACCAAAGCACCAATATTTAGCCCAGTAAAGCTCAGCAACACCCACATTCACCCACCTGAACACTGTGGATCCCCCTCCCAGTCACCTGCTGCATGTGGGGGGAGCAACGTTCCCGGAGCTGGGGGGGAGGCCACAGGTACAGGGAGGGGTGGAACCTTGTGCTGCTTCCTGTTCCTACTCCTGTGTCCCGACTTTCCTCACATTCCTCTTCCTCCTACTATTCCTCCTTCTCCTGCACAATCCCACCTTCTCATCCGATATGCCTCGTTAAGATTTTTGACTAAGCAAAAGGAAATGTTTACCATCAAAGCCTTCTCAGTCTGTTTCAATTGTGGCCAGATTGAAATTTGACTGACAAGGAAAGAAAATTATAAAATCCAGATATTTCAGAGTTAAAAATGAATATAAGCCGTTTTGACTAGCTGATTTAGCCTCACAAAAACTAAAACCTTTTCCTTTGGGATAAACATGATGAATCTTATCCGGAGAAGATTCTCCTAAATCATCATTTAAAGGAAAACTCCCCAACAGCATTAAACAGTAAAATTGGCTTGTAACATATGGGTAATTATAATTCTCACCACATTGAGGTGATTCAAAAGTGCATGTTTTGTTCCTGTTCTAATTTCTAAAAACAAACAAAGGAGGAGAAAGGACAGATAGAAACACGTGTGTTCTTAATTAGAACAGTATTAAGTTAAATGGTTTGTTTTTTTAAATAAAACAAAGAAAGGGGGAAATGAATAAAGGAATAAAGGAAATATGTATGTTCTTATTAAAATGGTTTTAAGTTACTTGTTTTTAAAATTTTAATGGTTTTGAACGAAATGGTTCTTGTTTAATGTTGAATTGTAATGCTATAGTTACTGAGCACTGAGCCTGTAACATGCAAGCTAAAAATTATCATGTCAACAGTTTTCTAAATAAAACACCACAACTCCAATGATACATCAAGGACATCAATAACTTGGAATACTAAGCTTATAAAACTCAGTAACAAAAATTTAATTTTTAAATTTTTACCTGAAAAAGGCTGAATTGTGGCAGTGAATATTGCAGCTTTTCTGAAAGATGCAATTTGAAACCCAGGCAGCCTGTTAAGCAGGCAGGTACCTGGGTGAAAACCCCAGCTCATCTATTGGACCTTGAGTGCTAATGTATCAGTGATCGAGAAAATGAATGACAGAAATTGTATCTACCTCACAGAGTTACAGGACATTGAAATAACAGAGTTGTTTGCTTACAAAATACTTTCCTGTTTACAAATTGTTTTCCTAAGTTGCAATTTTGCACAGTTCTAAAGCTGAATAGTTTATTAAGTTAAAATTTTTAAAAAAGAAGGGATTTAAAGTTTTATGGTTATAGAGTTAAGTTATAATTCTATTTTTAAGCAGTTAAACTGTGATATGTGAAACCCAAAGGCAGTAAATTTACCCAACCACTCCTGAACATAAGCACTTCAGGTACATGGAACTCAGAACATCTAAGAAAGCCAAAATTATTAAGCTAGGTAAAAGCCTCATTCAAACTGAATTTCTGCTGTCAATGTCATCTTGCATACAAACGGGCCCTTGCAGGTAAGATAACAGGGAACAAGCTGCATATCTGCATTTTGAATTTTTTTCTCTTCAAATTAATTAAAAAAACCCAGGGAATCGTCACAGTACAAGATGGCTTGTTCCTGGGTAACTGATTTGGCCATACATGGGAGAAGCAGCCTGGTCTGATAGACAGGCCTCTAGAGAACAATGACAGGACAGATTCAGAACCAGACAGGGATTTGGCTCAACGAGTTCCAGCCCCAGCTGCAGAAGCTACTGCTCAGAGAGCTGAGCAGCCTGAACTTTTAACCAATCAAAAGTGCTTGCCCAGGAATATTAAGAAGGGTATTTAAGACAAAGTTGAGAACAATAAAGTGCTTTTTGTCACATGGATCATAGAGTGCCGTGTCTCTGCCTCGGACCCGGTTCCAGTCAAAGTTACAACCAGGAGACAGACAAGTGACACATCGGGGGGCTGGGAAGAGTTGGCAGCCAGAGAGCTCTGAAAATCCCATCAGTGGGATCTTTGGGAACTAAACATGGCAGGGCACCCATGTAGGGGAGACAGGGAAGGCCAGGAAGGGCTCCCAGCAAAGGGGATGATGATCCCAAAATATCTCTGAAGGGTCCCTTGGGAGCATGTTGAGATGTTGGAGTCAGTGAGTCAGGGATCTCTCTGAATTCTTCAGAGAGAAATCAGAGTGCAGGGATTGAATTAAAGCCTGTGGATGGATTGAAGTATATTAAGCCACTCACACATAAAGTAGACATTTAAGTACAAGTAAGTCACTAAGTTTTAGGGTGAGCTCTCATGCTTTTAGTAAGTAAAAGGTTTCATACACCAAAGTTTCAGTGTGAGTTCTAGTGAAGGTTGCAAAACATACTGTTGTTCTCAGTACAGGCTCCAGGCCCACAGTTGTAGACAGCACTTAGACATAATAGGGCTACAGTAAGAATATTGCTTACATTTTTAAAAGAGAACAAGATAGGTTGACTGCATAGTTTATACATAACCTAGCGTGCTAAGAAACTAGAATTCTAATAGGTTAAGGAGTGGGGATCTGAGTTTGTGTCTTAAATTGTTGGGAAAATCCTATATTAAGAGTATGTATTGGGAAGAGCTGGTGATTCTTCTTGCCATTTGCTTTTGCTACTGCTTTTGCCATTGCTTTTCTGCTCATCTTTTGAGACTGATCTGCTTTCTAATAAGACGTGCTTCATGATAAATAACGTTTTTAGCAACTATTAGCTGCTTGCTCATTTAAGACAACCCGATGAAGATGGTGCCAAGAGCTCTGGAGGTTCATACCCTCACACTGAGGGAGTTTGCACATTCTCCCAGAAGTAATCAAGGACATGGACACCCGGGAGGGGGCAATAAGGGAAGTCCAGAAAAGATTTAGACAGCAGGGGATGGATGCTGTTGGTGTGCTGGGAAGGGACTGGGTGAAGGGGAGTGTGCAAGAATATGGTTCAGGCAAGAAGCAGAGGAAGGAATCTATGTGGTAAGAAAAATTAGGATGGAAAAGAGGAGGAAGAGAAAAATTCTGAGGATGGGGATGTTTTTCAGTAGGCTCTTATCCTCAGAAGTTGCCAGCTGATCCAGATCCTTTGTATCCCCAGTTCCCAGGAAAGGCAAACATGGAGGTCAGGATTCCAGGGGGTTTCTCTGTGCTGGGAGCGGCAGGAGCGGGCACAGAGGTGAAAGCAAGAAGGGATGAGGAAAAGGCCAAGGTAGAGGAAAAGGCCATGGCAGAGTTTCTACAGCCCCTGAGGGATGAACCCCAGGGCAAAGGGGGCCCCAGCACCCAGGGAGTCTGAGATCCTTAGACCACCTTGAACCAGGTTCCCTCCTCACACTGACACCATTCAGTACTTGATGTCAAAGATGCTTTCTGGGGATGCCCACTCACACAGGATGCTAAACTGTATTTTGCCTTGGAGTGGGAACAAGAGGCAGAAGGGAAAATGGTAAAGACATGGATGGTCCTTCTGCAGGGATGCACGGAAGCACCAGCCTTATTGGGGCAAGCCTTGCAGAAAATATCACAGGAATTTACCCCACCCCCAGGGACTGGGTTAATGCAGGATGTGGGTGACTTGCTCCAATCAGGAGGACAAGAAGAGGCAGAAGAAGCCTCTGTGAAATGGCATCTTTGACTATTTGAAAAAAATGTGCAAATGCTGGAGAAAAATGTTAAATATTTGGGACATATTTTGACTGAATTTTGTGGTGCATTGACCCAGAGAAGGACCAGGGAATTTCAGAAGTAACGTTACTCAGCACTAAAATGCAGCTGGGACAATTCTGAGGATTAATAAGGAATTGCAGGACCTGGATTGAGGGTTCTCTGTTCCAGTCAGAACATGGTATAACTTTTTAAACCCAGATAGCCTCAATATTACAATATGGACACGAGAAACAGCAAAAGTTCAGAAAATGAAATAAAACCAAAATGATTGGTGCCCCAGCCATGACTCAGAAAAATAAATAGAATTCTATATGTGTTACAGTACATATTACATTCTTGGATATTGGCAAATATTAAAATGAATGCTACCTGTAAAATGTTGGAAAACTTTGCTGTATGAATATAGTTTCTTATAGTTTTGCTATTAACATAACTTAAGAATAGCAGAGTAATAAATTTTTTTTAGACTATACCATGGTGATGTAAAAACCTTTTTTCATCTAACTCAGAGAATGGTAGAAAAGATAATCAGGAAATTCTTCACGTTCTTGGATTATGGGACTCCAGACCCCCAGGGAAGGAAAAAATGTTGATTTACAGGTTGGGTGGGAAGGTTTTTGAATAATGCATGAAGACTTAAGAATATGCAACAGATTGATGCATTTAAAGAAGTATTTTCTGAGTTAGGGTGTGCTCTTGGCTGGAGAACAAGCCCCCTGCTGTTATAACCTTTTGCTTTACTGTTTGTCCCCCATTGTCTTTTATTAAACCTTTAAATATTCACCAGGAAAGTGAACCTTGTTTTTTAAAATGTGGATGCTAGACAAGGTCATGCCAAAGGAATCCTTGTGCTAAAGTGTTTAACCCAGGGGCCAGAGTGGCCTCATTGTCTGCAGAATTGTGCAGCCACAGCTGTAATGGGACCTGAGGCCCAAAAACTGAAGGCAGGAGGATCTCCTGATGTTCAAGTCTGGCACCAAGTTAAAGCTCTGATAACCAGAAGAGCCTCTACATGGATGAGCAGTGCTCAGTGATTACAGAATGAAACTTGTTCAGTGGCACAGGAGGATTTAGAATTGAGGACAGGGGAAGGGTTTAACCCAGCCTCCTGTTTGAACAGCCTGCACAGGGGCTGGCAACAAACCCATGGCTGCATTCAAGGGACAGAGCTCCAGAGCCAGCACAGGAGAGAGAGATGAGACATTCCCTGGCCTCAGGGACAAAATGTGTTCATGGATGGGTCTGCAAGGGCAGGAGAAGGGAAAAGAGTTCCCTCAGACACGCTCTGATTAAGGAAAGGGAATTAGAGCAAGACTTACACTCTGCCTGAGGAGTGCACAGAAGCCCCACTGGTGGCCAAGTGCCGTGGCCCATGCCAAGTGTCCCTGAGCACAGAAACAGCCCCAGCACAGCTCAGCACGGGGGGACCCCTCACCCTGGGCTCAGGGGCTCTCCAGCCCCGCACATTTGCACTTCCCGCCTGCAGCACCAGCACGGGAGGCCCCACTGAGCCTGCACTGAAGGCAACGCAGCAGCAGCCAGGGCTCCACAGCGGGGGAAGCCCCTGGGCCTGCCCACACATCCTCTGCTCAAATCCTCTGCCTGGCCACCCTCCTTTGGCATCTCCAGCCACTGGGGCCAATCCTTGCTGCCACTGCTGCAGCTTGGCTGCTTTCTGTGCCTGCACTGCCACAGCTGCTGGGGAACACAGCGGCACAATTCCACTCTGGCTCTCAGTTACACTCACACACTGGGCTGGGGGGGATTCAATTGCTGGAAAATATACCAACCTTACATTTTTTGAAATCTCATTTCATTTTTCCGTCTTGGTTTGCCTTTGAATTGGGGAAAGGAATTTTAGAGGGTTTTTTAAGGGATGCATCACCAGTCAACAGAGACGAGTTAAACATCTCAACAGACTGGGAATAGCCCGAAAGATACAAAGATAACATCCATTAACAGAACATCAAGGACCATTAGCAAACATCAGGAACACCCACTCTCCGGCAGGGCTGGAGATACCTGATTTGGAAAAGGCTGAGAAGAAAATCCTAGAATAGGACCTAATTAACTTTAGAGAAGAAATCCACGTCCGTAATTAGTAGGAAACTAAGAATTACCCAACTTGGAAGCAATCAACATCTAACCAATGGATTCAGACTGTTTGAAACTTAGGAAAAAATCTAGTAAAACTCACTTGCCATGGAATGATTTTCTCTGCACACCCGGACTATGTACGGATGAAATGATTTCTGTTGCACATCCTGGCAAGAATCAACTAACGTCTTGACTCTTTAACACTAAAATATCAAGTAAAAAGCATATTAGAAGGGGGCCACATGTGAGTCATCGAATGGCTGCTCAGGAATTGTAGCACTGGTTTCAGGCAGCCAGGAGAGGAGCTTTAGAAATGCAAATTAACACTGCGGGGGGGGGGGGAAGTAAAAAGTATTCATTTATCATTTGAATTACATGATTATAAGCTGTCCTCGAAATAATAACCAACCAGACAAATTCAGCTCCTGACCTTCCTGCCAACCCAACCACACCAAGGAAGAAGGTAACGTTTGTGGAAAATGAAATTACTGAAACTGATATTTACGAATCGATTATAACCGTAAAGTGGTGAAACAGATAACAACGGAAATAAGAAAGGGACTCATAGTCCTGTCCAAATGTAGAAAGGATGGGAATGGGAAACACTTTCATGATTCCCCGGCAGACCCTGACCATAAACCAATGCTGTTCCTCCTCTGATGTGCTGCAGCAACTCTCATCTTTTTCCCATGCTCGACACCTTGCTGAGTGCAGCTCATTCAGCAGGTGAGCAAGGGGATGCAGGTGGCAGCCAGGCCTGATCCAGAAACGGCTACAAAAGGACAGGCAGTGAGGGCACTGAGAATAATGCCAAAACCAAAGGCCCAGGAAAAGGGATTGAGCCAATGGTAATTAAAAGATTGTAGAGTCAATTCTTGAAGAAATGAGAAGAGGACAGAGTGAAATCATTAAGATTAATATCGCAGCGGGGGTGCCTATTAAAAGGGACATGCAGAAATCGGATCGGGAAATCTGAACCTTCCAAGTATCTCAGCCAGTGGGGAAAGGGAGAGGGAGATGCAGACGGGAAAATGAGGACAAAAAGGAGGCTGCATTTTAGAGACCGCATGGCAAATGCCGCATGGCCTCTGCCTTTGTTCATCAATAAAGTCACTTTTACAGGACTCCTCTGTCTCCTTTGGGCACCCAAACCTCTGGCGACGTGAATTTTCCCGCACAGCCCCGGGAACAGGGCAGCCACCTCTGTGCTACCCGCAGGAACCGGGACGAGCCAGCGCTGCTCCGGCAGCGGCTCCTGCCCAGCCCCAGCGGGAAGGAGACCGCGGGCAGCCACTCCCGCAGCGCCCTCAGTACCGGGGAACACGGGCCGGGCACGGCACAACGAACCCGCCAGAGCCCCCTGCCGCCCCCTCCGCCCGCAGCGAGCCCCGAGCCCCCGCAGAACCGAGCGCGGCTCCCACCTGCGCTGGGGCCGCCTCCGACCTCCGCCGCCGCCTCACCGCGCTCCGACCGATGCCGCCGCTCTCCGCCCCGCAGAGACGCCTCCAAAATGGCGCCTTTGGCCCCGGGGCCGGGCTTGTCCCCGCTCTGCCCAATCAGTGCGCGAGAACGAGGAGTGACGGCAGAATCAGCCAGTCGCAGCGAGGGGCGGGCTCTGCAGACGGCTCAGCAGGCTGGGCCGCGCGCTCAGGGCCCCCTGGGCTGTGTGAGGGGAAAGCTCCTCCATGGGGAGGGGCTGTGGCCGCTGCGGCTCAGGAGCTCTGAGGGCACAGAAAAGGGACTGACCCCGAGCAAGGGGTCCCGGGGGAGCACACACACTGCAGGGGAGGGGGCACACGAGCCCCAGGACCCCCCTGCTCTGGTTTTGACTGCCATGAGGTTTCTTTCTTCCCAGTAGCTGGCACGTGCTCCCTTTGCATGGCAGCGCTGTGGGTCAAACACAGCGGGTGGTTTGCTTTCTGCTGAGCAGGCCTTGCCCTCTTCACGGACTTTGCAGTGTCCCTCGGTATAATGCAATGTTTTCCATTCGGAAGGCCGTGCTTTCCAGAGGCTGCCTGGAACAGAGGCTGGACAGTGTTCAAGGAATCAAGTTGGTGTTTATTCAAAGGCCTTCAAGGGATGCACCTTGGGCAGTACAAGAGCCCGGCCGTGGCTCTGCCCAAGACAGACGCAAGATGGACGAGCGGCCTCAGGTTTTCACACTTTTATAAGTTTAGGTCCATTTCCATTCTTGGGGTTAATTGTCCAATTCCGGCTTCAGGTTATAAAGTTCCTTTCTCCCAGATTGCTTCCTTCAGCTCCCCCGAGCGGGCGAGGGGAGGCACTGCCCGTGGCTCCGGCACCGTGCTGGGATCCCGGGCAGGGCAGGTGGTTTCACAGGAATAAAAATTCCAGGGAACATCCCCCTGAAAAAGTTTTACTGCGGTTAGAGTCGTGTGTTTTTTAATAAATGTTCCCGGTTGTCTGTAATGTTCATTGTTAATGTTAAGTTCTTGGCCTCAGCCTGTTTTCGGCCCCCAATTGTCTTAGCCCATATCCCCTTCCCCTTTTCGTAGGGTTAATGCCCTCCCTGCCTCCCTAAAATGGCGCCTGTGACAGAGGAGGAGTGACGTCAGTAGAGTGTATGCAAATGAAGAAAGACGCAGAGAATGCTGGGACAGCATCACAGCTAAAACTCCTAAAAGAACGAGCCCAAATAACATTTTAGACTGAAATAGTGTTCTTCGATCGGGAAAAATAACAGATAAGGATAAGTCGCCATCCGGAGCTGCTCTGGGCTGCCGCCGTGACCTGACAGCACCCTACTACCATGACCAGCGCCTAACAAGGAAGTAGAGTCGGTATTCAAGGGTCCATGACCATGAAGGACTTACTGAAGATGCACCTGTATTCATCTGTGTTATTTTTCGGAAACCACAATGGTCCATTCAGCCTGTTTTTTTGAGTTCTACGCCTAGAGCTGGCCTCAGACAAAGGCTTTTCGAAAAGAGCAGGTTCCCGTAGCCCGCTTAATTCAGGAGCCATCATCTCGAGATCTCCGGCGACTCCCGCCCCCGCTGGGACTGGGATCCGACCCCACCCTGAGCTCCATTTCGGGAACGTGTACGTAGCGGCACCCTGGCTGTGCACTGAGGGAAGAACTCAGGAGAGACGCGGGAGCTGCTCGAGCGCTGCCGCAGCCTCGGGCCCGGCCGGAGCAGCCCGGACCGTGCCCCGGGGCCGCCTGAGGGCAGGCAGAGCCCGGGGCCGCCGGCCGCCTCACGGGCCGCGGGCGGCCTCCTTCGGGGGCGCGCCGAGGCCGCCCTCACGGCCCGCCTGTGCCTGTGCCGTACGTTTAGGCCCTCGGTCGTTCCCCGCGTGCCGCCGGCCGTTGTGGCGCCGCAGACGCGTGGTGGCCGCGGTTCTCTCGCTGCCCGTGGTTATGTTGATGTTGCGGTTCTGTTGCTGCCCGCGGTTCTGCTGTTTCCAGGAGCCGGCGCTCAGAGCTGCCCAACCCTTTCCAGGAGCAGCAGCTCGTTCCGCGCTCGGAGCGCTGCGCGTCCCTGCCGCCGTCTCGGAGGCTCTTGGCCGCAGCCACCGCGCGGGGCGACTTGGTCTGCCTTGTGCCTGTCCTCGTCCCCTTCATTTCCTTATCCCTCATTCCCATCCCCACCCGGAGGCAAGCAGCGCGCCGGGTGCTTCCTGCTGCTCGATTGCCCCCAGCAGGGCCATGGCGTGGCGCGCCCTGCAGAAGAGACTCAGGGGGCTCTTCAGCAGTAGGCGACAGCAGTCGCCATCCAGTAGCCCGTCTGGGCAGTTCTGTGCCACCACTACCGGTGCCGCCGAGCTCAGTGAGAAGGTCCAGGGCAGGCTGCACCGCGCGGCTGCCCGCGGCGACCTGGCCTGGCTGAGACGGTGGCGCTGGTATGACAGGAGAGTCGGCATCGCCCCGCCAGACCAGCAGAGACGGTCAGTTCTGTGGGCCACGGAGGGGACACCTTGGCTGCTTCTGGCTGCCGCTGCTGCGGCATTTTCTGAGCCCAGCTCCACTAGTCCTCGGCAGGACTAGTCGACTAGCCTCATAGTCGAGGCTGCACTGGGGAGGCAGTGGGACCAGAGATGTCCTGAGGTCCCTTCTAGGCTGCATTCTCCAAGCTTACATGTACTTGGCTTTCCTTTCACTGCGCTTATAGGGAAGGGGGAAAGAGTTGATTTGGGAGCAATCAGGGAAAAACTATGCCAAACTGGACATGTTTCCTATCAAATTTTAGATGTTTTAGGACTGCTCTTGCGGTTACTACAAGCCATGAGGCTGATATGGAGGAAGACAAACTGCGCTTGCAGGAGGAGTTGGAGAAGGTTAAAGTGGAGGTATGGAAAGCCTGTCCCAACAAAAATAAATCATGGGGTGCTTGTTGCTTTGCTGTTCATCATGAAAACGGACAAAGGAGTATTCTGGGAGACAGAAGGAGAGAGACCTAAGGAAGTAGTGGTTATATTGGGCTTTAATCTACCTCTGTCCCTTCTGCCTCTGCTCCCCCCACCATGCTGAGGTAGAGTTGCCTCTCCTCAGGGTTTCCCCACTTCACGGTCAGTGATTCCTCTCTCTGCTCTACAGTCGAGGTCTTCCTGGTTTAAGAACACTCCCCAAGCAGCCCGCTGTGATTCCCAACTCCAGAGCAGGTCTGACGGTGCAGTTCACCTGGGAGCCTTTCTGAAATGGTGCTCACTGGGATGGAACTGCTGCTGTCCCTCATGGCCCCACCACACTGAGGCAAAGCTGCCATTTCTCAGGGATCCACCGCTTCCCTCTCAGTGGGAGCTGGCACCTCTCTCAGTGCTGCATTTGTCGTCTCTGCCACTTGAGGAAACTCCCCATGCTCCCCTGGCAGCTGTGCTCCAGAGCAGATCCACTGGAGCAGTTTTCCTCTGACACTTCCAAGACTCCTTCCTTCTTTAGGAATAAAAGCATGTCAGTTCATGCTTTCATGCAGTAGCAAATAAAGTGAATACAAAGAGCATCATCACAGGTCCCTAGAAGGCTTGGAGCAGCAGTATCAGTGCTTAGAACCAGGCTCTAGGAAATCTGTGGAGTGGTGGGAGAGGCTGCTGTAGAAGTGTGGAGACCCAGAAAGGCATTCCCAATTAAGGAAAATGAGAGGCCTCTCTGAGCTGTCTTCTCTTGATAGCAGATCTTGTTTTATCTGGCCAAAGCAAGCCCTGTTCTGTTTTCTAGCCAGCCCTGTGCCCTCTCCCTGTCCGTCAGCCTTTCAGTCACTCCCGCCTCGTTTCCCTGTCCCCTGGTAATTTGTACCTAAAGTTTTCCCTGCCCTGCTCATCCCATGTAACAAACCTGAGCCCCCACACAAGTCCCATCTCCTTTGTTCCCTTAACTCTGGACAGTGCACATGTGTAGCTGAAATAAACATTTCTGTAAAACCCTTGCAAAGGCCTTTCCTGCTCCTTTACATGCTATCACCCCAAGCAACAACTAGATGCAACATAGAAGAATAGGAAGTAACACAGCTTGTGTTCATTTGCTAGTAGAAACAAGGCTCTGAAGATACTTGAGATGATTACAGTTCCTTGGTCAAAGGGTATAGGCAGGTATATGCAGCACGTGAATCCTCTGTATAAAAGCTCACCTGACAACTGTGGATTCTTTCTGTTTCTTTACAGTTGCAGGAGATGGAAGAAAAATATCTAAATTCTGAGCGTTGTGTTCAGAACTTGATGACTGCCTTGGAGGAAAAGGAAAGAGAAACAACAGCTTCAGCCATGAAACTGCAGGACCAGGTGTTGGAATATTTGGAGACTGTGAAACAACTGGAAGAACATGTGGAACTGTAAGTGAACAACACAGTGGGACCAAGTGTCTGTTGCCTACACAAGTTGGTTGGAAACCACAATAGGTAGCTAGGTAGCCTTGTTGTATCGCAGCAAATCATTATGGTTTTGAATGATGCTTTTGATTTTGTATGTTTTACTCTGTTTTTTTGGAATTGGTGCTCTGGCAGATTTTTATAATAAGGCCTTTATTTCTTCTTAAGCCTTGGATTTGAAAATACCTGTTTGGTAGCAACTGTCCAGCAACAAAGCAAGAAGATTGAAGCCCTGCAGAGAGACTTGCAAGCCTCTTCCTCAGTAAGCTGCTCATAAATTTCTCTTTTCCTGACTCCTGATATTTATAGATCTTCATAGACTTCAGCCATCCCTTCCTTCCCTGTACATGGATTGCATTCAGTAGTAAACCATACCATACATGTTCTCTGATGTTAGATCTTGATTTTTCTTGCTATGATGGTATGATTTTTCTTGCTTGTCTTTGTAGCCTAGGTGTTGGCAGTCTTGTTTTGAGTATGTCAGAAGAACATGATCAGGAACAAAAAACAACAGTTCTTCAGGAAGAGATTGTTCATTAGTGTTTAGGCAAACATGAGTTCAGTGCTTGTAACATGGGACATAAAACACCCTCTAGAATTTGAGGCCAGGTGTCGAAAGAGGAAATCCACCTGCTTCATGATAGCTGGTCCTCCAGAGTCACTGCTTTGCAGGGACTGCAGCTATGGAGCTGTAGTGTTCCAATAAAGCACAGCTTTGAATGTTTAAGGAAAGCAAAGACTTGAGGCTGAAGAGCTCTGCAGGAGCTCTGCTAACAAGCACTGTTAAGGGCCACTGGAGTTGTATGGAGTCCCAGAAGATGCTCACTGTGTAGCCTGCAGAGTGTCTGTTGCTAGCTTTACAAATGCTGTTGACTGATAAGCAAATGGGCACAAAATGTGTTTCTGCCCTTTTGCCCAGCTCTTCCCTGTTAGGTGTTCTTGGAATTTTTGAAGCCTCTTTCAGGTTTAGAGACTCTCAAGTTATGTAACATTTTCTTAAAGTGCTTTATTTCTTCCTGTATGCTGTAAAAGTAACATAAGGAATGTTGTCTCTTTTCCCCACAGCCACTGCTCGACGTTCAAAGAAGTTTCATTTGCCCCAGGATCCCCTTTGCAGAGCAAAAGAGAAGCACCATGATGTTTTAACGAAAAATTAAAAATTTTGAATGAAATGCTGTGGACAATTTTTGCTTTTATAGAGTATCTATAGTTTCCCTTTTCTCCGTTTCAAATGTGAAAACTTGTTTACAAACTCTAAGTCTATTCAATGGATGTCCAGCACAGTGATGCTGGGACTGAGAGACAGGACTTCTGAGCTCTCTTCCCTTTTGGCTGTGGCCACTGATTCCACTTCTACAGCCATGCACTGCTGTAGGGCATACACTTCCTCCAGCTGCTGCCTCAGTGCCTGATCTCCTGCAGCGCCTGGCTCAGGATCTCAGGCGATGTTCTGTCCGTGGGACTCTGTGGGGCAGGAGAGGCTGGGCAGGGCCGGCGCTGCCTCTGCTGCCACCGCTGTGCCCATTGGGACAGCTTTCACTCACTCCTATCTGCCCATTGGGGCAGCTCTTGGGCTCCAGTGTCTCGTCCTTGGGACAGCTCCTTGTCCGTGCTGTCAGTTGGGACAGTTCCTTGTCCCTGCTGTCTGTCACTTGGGACAGCTTCTTGTCCCTGCTGTCACTTGCAACTGACAGAAATGTAGCATTTGTCTTTACAAACAAGCTGTAGATTGCTGGTAGATACAGTTAGCACCAAGAGATAAAAGAAACAATGAGAGGGATTCCACTGATTGATGAATGGGAAAAGAGATTTGCCTTTACAAACCAACTGTAGGTTTGCTGGGAAATGAAATTGGGTAACAGAAGATGAAAGCAGCAACGGGGAGGGACAACTATGAATTGTATAAGAATTAAAAATCAAAAGGGAGGGTTATACATTAGAGGGGAATCTCAGGTGTCAGGTGTTTGGGAAGTCTGTGCCTCTCAAGTACCTCAGCCTATGGGGAAAGAAAGAGGGACAAGCAGCCGGGAAAATGGGATAAAAGGAGGCTGTGTCCTCCAAAAATTGGAGAGATCCTGGGGGAATGCCCCGTGGCCTCTCCCTTTATTCCAATAAAGCAAAAAGGACACCTCTGGCTCCTTTTTGGACGTAAACCTCTGGTGTTGGTGGATGAATTTTCCTTACACAACCATTCCAGCTGGAACTGGGCAGGTGCTGAGGGAGCGGTGCTGCTGCCCCGGTGAACTCGGCTCCCCCGGCCTTGTCCCAGCTGGGGAATGAGGAGAGCACGGGAAAGCCTCGTGTTTCCCATCCTCTTCCTCACCACAGCCTACAGGTTTCAGGCAGAGATAATTCCAAGGGGTTATCAGTGTTACCAGTGTTCTCAGAAAAGCATCAGTGTTTGGGAATTTGATCTATGCTGAGCCAAACCCTCTGTTCTGCACCTGCTTCCTACTCTCCTTACATTCCATGAAATCACAGAATATCCTGAGCTGGCAGGGACCCATCCCAACCAAGCCCTGTCCCAGCACAGAGCTCCCAACAATCCCAGCCTGGGCAGCCCTGGCAGCTCCTGGAGGGTGGGGAGGCCCTGGCACAGGGTGCCCAGAGAATTCGCATGACTGGGAAATTATTATGAATCATAATTACAACACATTGTATATTCATGTTTTTGTATCATATACTCTAATATAAATACACAATATATAATAAAAACAAATTTGACAGTTGTTTTATTCCTTCAATTTTATTTTTCTTTCTGTATTCTTAAATTTTTCTTCTTTTTCTTATTCTCATTTCTAACTATTCTTTGCTATTCTACTTCTTCTTCTTTCCTATTCTAACTATTTTTCTCTGCTTCTTCTATGTGTTTTGAAATTCCTATTCCTGACGGCGGTGGTAATGAAGAGACGGGGTCTTCACGATATGCCATGAAGCCGTTTATTGATCCACAAAGCAAAGTTTATATACTTTTTTACTTATTACTAAAAATAGCGCACCAATCATATTCGTGTTGCTAAGTTATATAACTACATAACATTGCTCAATCTATGCCTCGTTTAAGCTAGCCAGGTATATACCCCGTACCAAGCACTTTCTTATCTCTTGCATTCCTTCTCCAAAATCCCGCTTACTCGTGCCAAGGCTTGAGGCCTACTCTTGCTAAGGCCTGCGGCCTACTCTTGCCAAGGTTTGCGGCCTACTATGGCCAACATATCCATGTCAGTTGTGACAAGCTGAGCAGTGCTTGCAGTCCTGCTCTCTAGTTGTATTCCTACAGTAAACCAGGTTAGCTCAGGTGTTAAAAAAGTTAACAAAGTGTAGGGGTTAACAACCACTGGGTATAAATCTTCAGTTATCTTATTAACAGCTCTTAAATCTTGTACTAACCTGTATGATCCATCAGGCTTTTTCAGGGGCAAAATAGGAGTGTTAAAATTGGATTGACATTCTTTTAATAGTCCTATTTGCAAAAAGTTTTCAATGATTGGGCTAATTCTTCTCTGTCTTCCCTCTTCAAGGGATATTTTTTTGGCCCTTACCGATTGTTCTCCTTCTTTAAGCCAGATTTGTACTGGTGGAGCATTCTTTGCCCTCCCTGGTATATTAGAGGCCCACACTCCAGAGAACACCTGATCTTTTATTTTCTTAACAATTTCTTCTTCATTTTCAACTTCAAAAATTTTTTTGTTGTTATTAGCATTAAGCTTAACAATTTTACATATTGTTGATCTTTTACCTCCAAACTAATTTCCCCATTTTTAAATATTATTTTTGCTTCCAGCTGCTCTAGCAGATCCCTGCCCAAAAGTGCAGATGGAGCATTAGGCATATACAAAAATCAATTAATTCCTTACTGTTTGCCTAATTTATACTTTAATGGTTTGCAAAAATATGATTTTCAGGTCAGCCAGTCGCCTTTTTACATTTTTTGTATTATTGCTACTAGTTTCTTTGTCCCTGGTTTACACCCCTGTTCTCGATTGCTGGAAACTCTCCATGCCTCATTTAGCAAAGTCTCCAAGTTCTGACTTGCTGGGCCTCACATCTTCTGGAGCTTTCACCTGATGTCACTTGTAGATTGCCCTAAAAACAAGTTTACCAACTGTTGTATTCCCTCATCAGATTCAGGATCCAGGGTGGTGTGTCGACGCATTGCCTCTCGCACCTGGTCTAGAAATTCAGAAGGAGTTTGAGAGGAATTTTGTTTAATAGCATTAACATAAAATAGAATAACATAAAATAGGGTGGATACAGTCGGGTTGGCTCTTGTGTTTCGGGATTTGGGGGTGGTTTAATTTTTTTGTCTCTTCTTCTTGAGTTTTCATACAATATACTTTGTTAGGATGTGTACACCTTTGATTTATTGAGCATATGCTGCAACACTTCTTGGGTTTTTCTTTATTAGCTTTATTATCTTTCTAGAGAGCCAACTAAAGGGTCAGAGGGTGGTCTAATTCCACAATCCCTTTGCCACTCAGGGTGATTCCTAATGGTGAAAAACATGTCAGCATAAGTAACTTCATGCTATTTCTGCTCACACCTAAGGAAAAGCATCAGCTTTAGTCCAATGTTCCTGATGGGGGCCATTTCGCCCCTTCCTCAAGTTTATAAAGTGGCCACCACTGTGTGCACAACTTAATAAGCTCTCTTTTAGTTTCTGTATTCTTATGATCCACCAGCTCTTTCCAATATGCCAAAACACATCCTAAAAGACTACCTTTAGGAGCCCCTTTGCTTTCACTTGCCCCCATACTGAAAATTCTTT
>JAREIS010001138.1:0-28255 GCA_030060385.1 Muscicapa striata striata
CCAGTATAACCCAGTATAGCCCAGTATAGACCAGTTTAACGCAGCATAACCCAGTACAGCCCAGTACAAAACAATATATCCCAGTATATCCCAGTATAGCCCAGTCTAACCCAGTATAACCCAGTATGACCCAGTATAACCCAGTATATACCAGTATAACCCAGTTTAACCAGTATAACCCAGTATGACCAGTATAAAGTCACAGGTTGGGGCATTTCCAGACCCCCGCTCTCTGCTGGGCCCCTCCCAGTATAACCCAGTAACTATCCCAGTATAACCCAGTATAACCCAGTATAACCCAGTATAACTCAGTCTCTCCCAGTATAACCCAGTATAACCCAGTCTCTCCCAGTATAACCCAGTATAACCCAGTATAACCCAGTCTCTCCCAGTATAACCCAGTCTCTCCCAGTATAAACCAGTACAAACTCACGGGTTGGGGCATTTCCAGTCCCCTGCTCTCTGCTGGGCCCCTCCCAGTATAACCCAGTATAACCCAGTAACTATCCCAGTCTCTCCCAGTATACCCCAGTATACCCCAGTCTCTCCCAGTATAACCCAGTATAAACCAGTTTGACTCACGGGTTGGGGCATTTCCAGTCCCCCGCTCTCTGATGGGCCCCTCCCAGTATAACCCAGTCTCTCCCAGTATAACCCAGTATAAACCAGTTTGACTCACGGGTTGGGGCATTTCCAGTCCCCGCGCTGCTGGGCCCTCCCCGCCCCGTGAAGCGCGCGCCGCCGGAGTCGAGCGAACCTCGCCTCGCCCATGGGCCCTGAAATGGGGCCAAAAACGGGGATTTTGGTAAAAAACTAAAACTCTGAATTGTGGGAATGGGGCCAGAAACGGGGATTTTGGTAAAAATTAAAATTCTGAAATTTGGGAAATGGGGCCAAAAACGGGGATTTTGGTAAAAACAAAAATTGGGAAATTTGGGGAATGGGGTGAAAAACGGGGATTTTGGTAAAAAATGGAAATTGGGAATTTTGGGGAATGGGGCAAAAAATGGCGATTTTGGTTAAAAACAAAAATCTGAAATTTGGGAATTAACGCGACGGAAATGGGGCGAAAAACGTGGATTTTTGTCAAAAACAGAAATTCTGAAAATTTGGGAATTAACGTGACGGAAATGGGGCAAAAAACGGGGATTTTGGTTTAAAAAAATGGAAATTTGGGGAATTGGAGAGACGGGAATGGGGCGAAAACGGATTTTGTAAAATTAAAATTTGCATGTGGAATGGAAGATTTGGTAAAAAAATTGGAATGAAGGGTGAAAACGGGATTTTGGTAAAAATGAAAATTCGGAATTTGGGGAATGGGGGAAAACGAGGATTTGTCATAGAATAAAATTTGGAAATTGAATTGGGAAATGGGGTGAAAAATGGGATTTTGGTAAATAAAATTCTGAATTTGGAATGGAAACGATTTTGGTAAACAGAAATTCTGAATTATGGGGAATGGGGTGAAAAACGGGGATTTTGGCAAAAAACAGAAATTCTGAAATTGTGGGGAATGGGGCCAAAAACGGGGATTTTGGTAAAAATGAAAATTCTGAATTGTGGGGAATGGGGGGAAAAACGGGGATTTTGGTAAAAATGAAAATTCTGAAATTTGGGAATGGGGTGAAAAACGGGGATTTTGGTAAAAACAGAAATTCTGAATTGTGGGGAATGGGGTGAAAAACGGGGATTTTGGTAAAAACAGAAATTGGGAAATTTGGGGAATGGGAGAGACGGGAATGGGGAGAAAAATCAGGATTTTGGGGGGGATTTTTGGGGCAAAAAGTCAGGATTTTGGGGATTTTTGGGGTAAAAAAGCAGATTTTTGGAGATATTTTTGGGGTGAAAAATCCGGATTTTGGGGGATTTTTGGGGGATATTTTCTGGGGTGAAAAACCCGATTTTGGGAGATATTTTTGGGGTGAAAAATCAGGATTTTGGGGGTATTTTTGGGGTGAAAAATCAGGATTTTGGGGGGTATTTTTTGGGGTGAAAACCGATTTTGGGTTTTGGGTATTTTTTGGGTGAAAATCCCGGATTTTGGTGGTATTTTGGGGGGGATTTTTTGGGGTGAAAAAGCAGATTTTTGGAGATATTTTTGGGGTGAAAAATCCGGATTTTGGGGATTTTGGGGGATTGTTGGGGTACTTTTGGGGTGGGAAAGCAGATTTTTGGGTGTATTTTTGGGGTGAAAAATCCGGATTTTGGGGGGATTTTTGGGTGTATTTTGGGGTATTTTTGGGGTGAAAAATCTGGTTTTTGGGGTGGAAAGGCAGGATTTGGGTGTATTTTTGGGGTGAAAAATGAGGATTTTGGGGCTGTTTCTGTCACTCACCTCCCCGGCCCCGGCCGCGGCCGCCCCCGCCCCGGGTGAAATCCGCCCGGCGAGTGGCGAAGGAAACCTTGATGGGGTTGCCAGAAAATTCCTTCCCTGGAAAATGGAAATATGGACAAAAATCAGAGTGGGAATGGGGGAAAAAATGGGGGAAAAAATGGGGGAATTGGGAAAAAAAATTGGGGGAAAATGAATTAAAAATGGGGAAATTGGGAGAAAAAAAATGGGGAAAAATGAATTAAAAATGGGGAAATTGGGAAAAAAATTGGGGAAAAATGAATTAAAAATGGGGAAATTTGGAAAAAAAAATGGGGAAAATGAATTAAAAATGGGGAAATTGGGAAAAAAAATTGGGGAAAAATGAATTAAAAATGGGGAAATTGGGAAAAAAATTGGAGAAAAATGAATTAAAAATGGGGAAATTGGGAAAAAAAATTGGGGGAAAATGAATTAAAAATGGGGAAATTTGGAAAAAAAACAGAGTGAGAATGGGGGAAAAAAATGGAGAAATTGGGAAAAAAATTGGGGAAAAATGAATTAAAAATGAGAAAATTGGGAAAAAAAATTGGGGAAAAATTAATTTATTAAAAATTAATTAATAGGGATATAAATCAGAATTTTGGGTTAAAAATTGGAGATTTTGGCTTACAAAGCAGAAATTTTGGGTTAAAAAAGGGGGGATTTTTAGGATACAAATCAGAATTTTTGGGTTAAAATTTGGGGATTTTGGGTCTGACTGTCGAACCAGTCGATGGGAGACTTTGGGTTAAAATACAGAAATTTTAGGGATATAAATCAGGATTTTGGGTTCAAAAGTCAGGATTTTGGGTTCCAGAGCAGAAATTTTGGGTTATAAATTGGGGATTTTGGGTCCCAAGGCACAGATTTTGGGGTGAAAAGGGGGATTTTGGGACTGACCGTCAAACCAGTCAATGGGGGATTTTGGGTTATAAATTGGGGATTTTGGGTTCCAAAGCACAGATTTTGGGTTAAAAGTTCAGGATTTTGGGTCTGACCATCAAACCTGTCGAAGGGGGATTTTGGGTTAGAAGGCACAGATTTTGGGGTGAAAAGGGGGGATTTTGGGTTATAAATTGGGGATTTTGGGTCCCAAGGCACAGATTTTGGGGTGAAAACGGGGATTTTGGGTCCCAAGGCACAGATTTTGGGGTGAAAACGGGGGATTTTGGGACTGACCATCAAACCAGTCGATGGGGATTTTGGGTTATAAATTGGGGATTCTTGGTCCCAAGGCACAGATTTTGGGTTATAAATTGGGGATTTTGGGTCACAAGGCACAGATTTTGGGGTGAAAAGGGGGGATTTTGGGACTGACCATCAAACCAGTCAATGGGGGATTTTGGGGTGAAAAGGGGGGATTTTGGGTCCCAAAGCACAGATTTTGGGTTAAAAGTTCAGGATTTTGGGTCCCAAGGCACAGGTTTTGGGGTGAAAAGGGGGGATTTTGGGACCCAAAGCACAGATTTTGGGTTATAAATTGGGGATTTTGGGACTGACCATCAAACCAGTCGATGGCCGCCTTGGCCGAGGGGGGGTCGTCGAAGGACACGGTGGCCTCGCCCTTGAGCTTGCCGGTCTCACGGTCCGTGTACAGGTTGATCATGGGCTGGCCCGTCTTCTTGTTGGTCTGGGGACAGAGTGACCACTGAGTGACCACTGAGTGACCAGGGAGTGACCCTGAGTGACCCCTCAGTGACCCTGAATCATGGGCTGGCCCGTCTTCTTGTTGGTCTGGGGACAGAGTGACCAGGGAGTGACCACTGAGTGACCAGGGAGTGACCCTGAGTGACCCCTGAGTGACCCCTCAGTGACCCTGAATCATGGGCTGGCCCGTCTTGTTGTTGGTCTGGGGACAGAGTGACCAATGAGTGACCAGGGAGTGACCAGGGAGTGACCCTGAGTGACCCCTGAGTGACCCCTCAGTGACCCTGAATCATGGGCTGGCCCGTCTTCTTGTTGGTCTGGGGACAGAGTGACAACTGAGTGACCAGGGAGTGACCAGGGAGTGACCCTGAGTGACCCCTCAGTGACCCTGAATCATGGGCTGGCCCGTCTTGTTGTTGGTCTGGGGACAGAGTGACCAAGGAGTGACCAGGGAGTGACCAGGGAGTGACCCTGAGTGACCAATGAGTGGCCCTGAGTGACACCTGAGTGACCCCTGAGTGACCAATGAGTGACCCCTGAGTGACCAATGAGTGACCCCTGAGTGACCCTGAGTGACCACTGAGTGACCCCTGAGTGACCACTGAGTGCCTGCTGAGTGACCCCTGAGTGACCCTGAGTGACCAATGAGTGACCAGTGAGTGACCCTGAGTGACCAATGAGTGACCAATGAGTAAACACTGAGCCAAAAATCCCCTTCAAAAAGCGACCCCTCCCCTCTCTCACCTGTCCCAGCTGTGCCCCTCCCCCTCACCTGTCCCAGGTGTGCCCCAGGTGTGCCCCTCCCCCCTCTCTCACCTGTCCCAGCTGTGCCCCTCCCCCTCTCTCACCTGTCCCAGGTGTGCCCCTCCCCCCTCTCACCTGTCCCAGCTGTGCCCCTCCCCCTCTCACCTATCCCAGGTGTGCCCTCCCCTCCCCCTCACCTGTCCCAGGTGTGCCCCTCCCCCTCTCTCACCTGTCCCAGCTGTGCCCCTCCCCCCTCACCTGTCCCAGCTGTGCCCCCCCCCCCCCTCACCTGTCCCAGCTGTGCCCCTCCCCCCCTCTCACCTGTTCCAGGTGTGCCCCTCCCCCCCTCACCTGCCCCAGGTGTGTCTCACCTTGATGATCCCGATCTGTTTGAAGTAATCGGCCACCGACTCGATGGTGACGTTCTCGCCCAGCCCCTGCACGAAGATGGTGTTGTTGTCCGAGTTATCCTGCTCACCTGGGGGTAATTAACACTAATTAATTCATTAATTACCATTAATTACAGATGGTGGTGTTGTCCGAGTTATCCTGCTCACCTGGGGGTAATTAATGAATTAATTAGTGTTAATTACCATTAATTACAGATGGTGTTGTTGTCCGAGTTATCCTGCTCACCTGGGGGTAATTAATTAGTGTTAATTACCATTAATTACAGATGGTGTTGTTGTCCGAGTTATCCTGCTCACCTGAGACATAATTAATGAGTTAATTAGTGTTAATTACCATTAATTACAGATGGTGTTGTTGTCCGAGTTATCCTGCTCACCTGGGGGTAATTAATGAATTAATTAGTGTTAATTACCATTAATTACAGATGGTGTTGTTGTCCGAGTTATCCTGCTCACCTGGGGGTAATTAACACTAATTAATTCATTAATTACCATTAATTACAGATGGTGTTGTTGTCCGAGTTATCCTGCTCACCTGAGAGATAATTAATTAATTTATTAATTAGTGTTAATTACCATTAATTACAGATGGTGTTGTTGTCCGAGTTATCCTGCTCACCTGGGGGTAATTAACACTAATTAACTCATTAATTACCATTAATTACAGATGGTGTTGTTGTCCGAGTTATCCTGCTCACCTGAGAGATAATTAATTAATTTATTAATTAGTGTTAATTACCATTAATTACAGACCGTGTTGTTGTCCGAGTTATCCTGCTCACCTGGGGTAATTAATTAATTAATGAATTAATTAGTGTTAATTACCATTAATTACAGATGGTGTTGTTGTCCGAGTTATCCTGCTCACCTGAGAGATAATTAATTAATTAATGAATTAATTAGTGTTAACTACCATTAATTACAGAGCATGTTGTTGTCCGAGTTATCCTGCTCACCTGAGAGATAATTAATTAATTAATGAATTAATTAGTGTTAATTACCATTAATTACAGATGGTGTTGTTGTCCGAGTTATCCTGCTCACCTGGGGGTAATTAACACTAATTAATTCATTAATTACCATTAATTACAGATGGTGGTGTTGTCCGAGTTATCCTGCTCACCTGGGGGTAATTAACACTAATTAATTCATTCATTACCATTAATTACAGATGGTGTTGTTGTCCGAGTTATCCTGCTCACCTGGGGGTAATTAACACTAATTAATTCATTCATTACCATTAATTACAGATGGTGTTGTTGTCCGAGTTATCCTGCTCACCTGGGGGTAATTAATGAATTAATTAGTATTAATGACCATTAATTACAGATGGTGTTGTTGTCCGAGTTATCCTGCTCACCTGGGGGTAAATAATGAATTAATTAGTGTTAATTACCATTAATTACAGATGGTGGTGTTGTCCGAGTTATCCTGCTCACCTGGGAGTAATTAACACTAATTAATTCATTAATTACCATTAATTACAGATGGTGTTGTTGTCCGAGTTATCCTGCTCACCTGGGGGATAATTAATTAATTAATGAATTAATTAAGAGTTAATTACCATTAATCACAGATCGTGTTGTTGTCCGAGTTATCCTGCTCACCTGGGGGTAATTAACACTAATTAATTCATTCAGTACCATTAATTACAGATGGTGTTGTTGTCCGAGTTATCCTGCTCACCTTAGAGGTAATTAATGAATTAATTAGTGTTAATTAATTAATTAATTATCCCTAATTATCCCATTAATTACACCCATTAAATCCCTGATTCCCTCCAATGAACGCTCCACAAGCAACAAACTCCATTAATTACCCTGTTAATTAATTACCCCAACCCAACCCATTACCCACCCATTAACAAATTAATAAATTAATGAATTAATTAATAACCCATTAATTAATGCGTTAATTACCTGGCTCGTGCCTGGGCCCCTGCTCCCGGGGTCCTTTGGTGGGGTCACACATGGAAAACAAACAAACAATCAATTATGCAAATGAGGGGGCGTGGCCTGGGCGGGGCCGCTGCTGCCCCTCCCCCGCCCTGCCCCTCCCCCACCTCCCCCAGGCCTCGGTTTGGGGCCAAAATCCCCAAATTTGGCACCAAAATTCTCCTTTTTTTCCACCTTTTCTCCCCAAAAAGGCTCCGGGGCCGATTCTCCTTTTTTTTCCTTTTTCCTTCTTTTTTTTTTCCTTTATTTTCTTTATTTTCCTTTTTTTTTCCTCTTTTTTTTTTTTCTTTTTTTCCTTCATTTTTTCTCTTTTTTCCCTTTTTTTCCCCTCCATTTTTCCTCTTTTTTCTTAATTTTTCTTTTTTTTTTTTTCTTTTTTCCCATCTTTTTTTTCCCTCTTTTTTCCTTCATTTTTTCCCCTCTTTTTTCCTTGATTTTTTATTTTCCCTTTTTTTCCCCCTCCATTTTCCCTCTTTTTTCCTCATTTTTCTTCATTTTTTCTTTTTCCTTCATTTTTTCCTCTTTTTTTCCTTCATTTTCTTTTATTTTCCCTTTTTTTTCCCTCCATTTTCCCTCTTTTTCCCTCATTTTCTTCGTTTTTTTTCTCTTTTTTTCCTTCATTTTTCCCTTTTTTCCTTCATTTTCCCTCTTTTTTCCTCATTTTTTTCTCCATTTTTTCCTTTTTTTTTCCTTCATTTTTTCTTTATTTTCCTCATTTTTTTCCTCTTTTTTTCCTTCATTTCTTTTATTTTCCCTTTTTTTCCCCTCCACTTTCCCTCTTTTTTCCTAATTTTTTTCTCTTTTTTCCTTGATTTCTTCTCTATTTTCCTCTTTTTTTTCCCCATTTTTTCTTTTTTTTTTCCCTTCATTTTTTCTCTTTTTTCCTCATTTTTTTCCCTTTTTTTCCTTTATTTTTTTCTTTTTTCCTTCATTTCTTCTCTATTTTCCTTATTTTTTCCTCCATTTTCCCTCACTTTTTCTCCTTTTTTTCCACATTTTCCCTTAATTTTTTTCACACTTTCCCCTCATTTTTTCCTCTTTTTTAATCCATTTCTTCCTTTTTTTCCCTCATTTTTTTCTCCATTTCCCCCTCATTTTCTCTCATTTTTTTCTCCATTTTCTCTCATTTTTTCTCCATTTTCCCCTCATTTTCTCTCATTTTTTCTCCATTTCCCCCTCATTTTTTCTCCATTATTTCCACATTTTCCCTTAATTTTTTTTCACACTTTCCCCTTTTTTTCTTTTTAAAAATCCATTTCTTCCTTATTTTCTGATTTTTTTCTCCTTTTTTTCCACATTTTCCCCTCATTTTTTTCACACTTTCCCCTCATTTTTCCTCTTTTTTTAATCCATTTCTTCCTTATTTTCCTCATTTTTTCTCCATTTTTCCCTCTGTTTTTCCACACTTTCATCTTATTTTTTCTCCTTTTTTTCCACATTTTCCCCTCATTTTTTCTCCTTTTTTTTCCCTTGTTTTCCTCTTATTTTTTCTCCATTTTCCTTTAATTTTTCTCATTTTTTCCACATTTTCCCTTAATTTTTTCACACTTTCCCCTCATTTTTTCCTCTTTTTGAAAACCCATTTCTTCTTTATTTTCCCTCATTCTTTTCCATTTTCTCTCATTTTTTCTCCATTTTCTCTTTAATTTTTTCTCCATTTTCCCTCACTTTTTCTCCTTTTTTTCCACATTTTCCCTTAATTTTTTTCACACTTTCCCCTCATTTTTTCCTCTTTTTAAAAACCCATTTCTTCTTTATTTTCCCTCATTCTTTTCCATTTTCTCTCATTTTTTCTCCATTTTCTCTTTAATTTTTCTCCATTTCCCTCTCATTTTTTCTCCCATTTTCTCTTTAATTTTTTCTCCATTTTCCTCTCACTTTTTCTCCTTTTTTTCCACATTTTCCCTTAATTTTTTTCACACTTTCCCCTCATTTTTTCCTCTTTTTTAAATCCATTTCTTCCTTATTTTCTCTTATTTTTTCTCCATTTTCCCCTCATTTTTTTCTCCATTTTCCCCTCATTTTCTCTCATTTTTTCTCCATTTTCTCTCATTTTTTCTCCATTTCCCCCTCATTTTTTTCTCCATTATTTCCACATTTTCCCTTAATTTTTTTCACACTTTCCCCTCTTTTTTTTCCTCTTTTTAAAAATCCATTTCTAATTTTTAATTTTTTTCTCCTTTTTTCCACATTTTCCCCTCATTTTTTCTCCTTTTTTTCCCTTGTTTTCCTCTTATATTTTCTCCATTTCCCCCTCATTTTTTCTCCATTTTTTCCACATTTTCCCTTAGTTTTTTTCACACTTTCCCCTCATTTTTTCCTCTTTTTTTAATCCATTTCTTCCTTTTTTCCCTCATTTTCCCTCAATTTTTTCCTCTTTTTTTCCCACATTTTCCCTTCATTTTTTCCACATTTTCCCCTCATTTTTTCCATTTTTTTTTTTACTCAAAACCACAATTTTCCCTCAAAAAAAAAACCCCCAAAAAACCAAAAACCAGCAGCCCCTCAGCAATTTGGGCTGAAACCTGCAGGATTTGGGCAAAGCACAATTTCCAGTTTTGGGTCCACTGCAGCTCCGACCTCACCCCCAAATTTTTGGGGCAATTTTCACCTTTTTTTTTGCACCAAAATTTCCACCAAAAACCTCAAGGTCACCGGCGCTTTCCACCAAAATTCCACAGATTTGGGGTTTTTCCCCCAAAAACCACCAAACTCTCATTTTTTTTTTTTTTCATCCACACATGCAGCATTTTGAACCAAAATTCACTTTTTTTCCCCTCATCCCACCCCTCCAAAAATCACCATTTTTCGCTCATTTTTAACCATTTTTTTCCATGAAAACACCTTTTTTTTTTTTTTTCCCCATTTTTTTCCTATTTTTGGGGTTTTTTCCCACCAAAATTTCATTTTCCATTCCAGAAAAAAATGGGGAAAAAAAAACAACCCCAACAAAAAACCACCTCATTATTTTCACATTATTGCCTTTTTTTATTATTTTTTTAAATTTTTTTTTTTTTTGGGGTGAAAACCTCGAATTTTGGGACTTACCACCAAATTTATTGAAGCCACCACGCTCACCACCGCTGAGGAGATAAATTAGAAGATAATCAGGAATTTTGGAACCCCTGCCTAAAAATCTGGGGGGAACGAAAATTTTGGGAGCAAAAAAAAAAAAATCCAAAATTTTGGGCAATTTTTTTTTTTTTTTTTGGGCTTTTTTTTTGGAATTTTAATTTTTTTTTTTTTGGAGTTTTTTCCTCGCCGCCGACGTTTTTCCTCCTGGATGCAGCAGGGTTGGGAATTCAGCCCAAAAATTGGGGGAAAATTCCTTTTTTTTTTTTTTTTTCCCCATTTTCCCCCTCCTGGATTTTTTCCCTTTCCTCGCCCTGAGCGTTAAAAATTTCATTTTTTTTTTTTTGCCCTTTTCTGCCTTTTTTGAACCCAAAACAGCGGCGGATTTTTTGAGTTTTCGCTGCTTTTTTTTTCACACCTGCAGCACACAAAAGGCAGAGGTTGGTAAAACAAAGGCAACACAAAAACCCCCAAAATTCCCCCCAAAAATACTCACCTGACACAGCCCCAAAAAGTTCCTTTTTCCACCCAAAAACCGCCGGCAAAAACACCCAAATTTCACCCCAAATTTCACCTTTTTTGCCTTTTTTTTTTGGCTTTTTTTTTTCAATTTTTAACAATTTTTTGGCTTTTTTCCTTTTTTTTCAATTTTTAACAATTTTTTTGGCTTTTTTCCTTTTTTTTTTGTTTTCAATTTTTAACCATTTTTTGCCTTTTTTTGGGCCATTTTTAACTTTTTTTTCCTAATTTTTAACCATTTTTCAACCTTTTTTTTCTAATTTTTCACCATTTTTTGCCTTTTTTTTTGCCCATTTTCTAACTTTTCTTCCTTCAATTTTTAACCATTTTCCCCTTTTTTTCCCATTTTTCAACCTTTTTCAATTTTTAACCATTTCTTGGCCTTTTTTTGGGTATTTTTTTACCCTTTTTTTCTCCAATTTTTAACCATTTTTTGCCCTTTTTTGGGCCATTTTTCAACCTGTTTTTCTCTAATTTTTAACCATTTTTGGCCTTTTTTCAATCATTTTTTCTTCAATTTTTCTTCAATTTTTAACCTTTTTTTTGCCCATTTTTCAACCTTTTTTCTCTAATTTTTAACCATTTCTTGGCTTTTTTACCCATTTTCCAACTTTTTTTTGTTCAATTTTTAACCATTTTTTGCCTTTTTTTGAGCCATTTTTTAACCTTTTTTTTCTAATTTTTCACCATTTTTTTTTTTTTTTTTTGCCCATTTTCCAACTTTTCTTCCTTCAATTTTTAACCATTTTTCCTTTTTTCCCCATTTTTCAACCTTTGTTTTTCAATTTTTAACCATTTTTGCCTTTTTTTTTTTTGCTATTTTCACCTCTACCACATTTTCCTTTTTTTCACTATTTTCAACCAACTTTTTCTCATTTCCCCCCTTTTTTTTTTTTAATTAATTTAATTATTTTCCCCCTTTTCTTTGCTTTTTTCACCATTTCCTCCCCAATTTTTTTCCATTTTTTTTACCCTTTTCTACCATTTCCAAACAACTTTTTTACCATTTCTCCTCATTTTTACCTTTTTTTTTTTTACCATTTTCCACCTTTTTTTACCACTTTACATTTTTTACCATTTTCACCATTTTGGGCTATTTTGAACCAACTTTAAACCATTTTTTTGCCAATTTCCCCCATTTTTTCACACTTTTTTTCCACAATTTTTTTTACCATTTCCCCTCCTCATTTTTACCATTTTTTACCATTTTCCACCTTTTTTTCCACCATTTCACTTTTTGAACCATTTTTTGCTATTTTGAACCATTTTTGCTATTTTGAACCATTTTTTGCTATTTTGAACCACTTCCAACCTGAGATTTTTTTTTGCCAATTTCCTCCTTTTGTTTTGCTTTACATTTTTCTCATTTTTAAACAATTTTTGACCATTTCCACCCATTTTTGGGTTTTACCCATTTTTAGGTTTTTTATCACCATTTCCAAGCACCGGGACACCAAAATTTCCTTTTCAGTGACACCAAAAATCCCAAATCCAGTGGATTTTCCCTCAAAATCCACTTTTTTTAAACCATTTTTTACCATTTTTCTCTGCAGTGACCTCAAAACACACTTTTTTTTTTTTTTCCTATTTTTACCATTTTCCCCTTTTTTTTCCATTATTTCATTTTCCACCATTGTCCCCCAAATTCATTTTTTTCCTTTCAATATTTCACCTTTTTTCCATATTTTTATCCCCAAACTTCACCTTTTTGACCAAAATTTTTCCCCTCAAATTCCACCTTTTTCCTTCAACACTTTTTCCAAATTTTCCCCAAAATTCCACCTTTTTAATTTTTTCCACTTTTCCTTTAAATTCCTTCCCTACATTTCACCTTCCAGCATTTTTTAATTGCATTTTTATCCCCCAAAAAAATCCTTTTTTTTTCCAGATTTTTCCCTTTTATTCCACCTTTTCCCCCAAAATTCATTTTTTTCTATAAAATATTTTCCACCTTTTTTTTTTTCAGTATTTTTTCCTCAATTCCACCTTTTTCTCTCAATATTTCCCCCAAAATTTCATTTTTTCTTTGTGTTTTTCCCCCTTGCCGGGACCAGAGGCTGCAGGTGACCTTGGGAATGATTTTTTTTACCTTTTTTTACCTTTTTTTACCTTTTTCTTCCCCAAAAATCCATTTTTAAAAATTTCTCCACCTTTTACTTCCCCAAAAATTCAGTTTTTCCTCTTTTTTCTCCCTAAAATCCATTGGGTTTTTTTCCACCTTTTTGTTACCCAAAATTCCATTTTCCCCATTCTTCCACTTTTTGCTTTCCCAAAATCCGTATTTTTCCACCTTTTTTCCCCAAAACCTGCTTCCCTTTTGCCCATTTTCCCCTTATTTTCCCCCCTCATTTTTATCTATTTTCCCCATTTTTTCCTCTATTTTCCTTTTTTCCCCCCATTTTTTCTCCATTTCCCTCCTTCATTTTTTCTTTATTTTTCCCTTTTTTCCCCCATTTTTTCTCCAATTTTTTCCCCTATTTTCCCATCCTTTTCCCCCATTTTTTCTCCATTTCCCCCTTTAATCTCCCCATTTTTTTCCTCTATTTTCCCCATTTTTTTCCTACTTTTCCCTATTTTTTCTCCATTTTCCCCCTTCATTTTTATCTATTTTTCCCCATTTCCCCATTTTTTCCTCTATTTTCCCCTCCTTCTTCCCCATTTTTTTCCCCATTTTTTTCTCTATTTTTATCCACTTTTTCTTCATTTTCCCCCTTCATTTTTATCTATTTTCCCCAATTTTTCCCCCATTTCCCTCATTTTCCCCCCATTTTTTTCCCTATTTTTCCTCCATTTTTTCTCCATTTTCCCCCCTCATTTTTACCATTTTCCCCATTTTTCCCCCATTTCCCTCATTTTTCCCCCATTTTTTTTCCTATTTTTCTCCATTTTTGCTCCATTTTCCCCCTTCATTTTTAATCTATTTCCCCCATTTTTTCCCTCATTTTTCAACCATTTTTTTCCTATTTTTTCTCCATTTTCCCCCTTCATTTTTATCTATTTTCCCCAATTTTTTCCCCCATTTCCCTCATTTTTCCCCCATTTTTTTCCCTATTTTTCTCCATTTTTCTCCATTTCCCCCTCTCATTTTTACCATTTCCCCCATTTTTCCCCCATTGTTTCCCTATTTTTCTCCATTTTTTTCCCTCTCATTTTTACCATTTCCCCCATTATTTCCCCCATTTTTTCCCCATTTTTTCCCTATTTTTCTCCATTTTTTCTCAATTTTTCTCCATTTTTTTCTCCATTTTCCCCCTCTCATTTTTACCATTTTCCCCATTTTTTCCCCCATTTTTCCCTATTTTTCTCCATTTTTTCTCCATTTCCCCCCTCTCATTTTCCCCTTTTTTTCCCCCATTTTTCCCTATTTTTTCCCCCATTTTCCCCCTCTCATTTTTACCATTTCCCCCATTTTTACCATTTTCCCCATTTTTACCATTTCCCCCATTTTTCCCCCATTTTTTCCCTATTTTTCTCCATTTTTTTCCCTCTCATTTTTACCATTTCCCCCATTTTTTCCCCATTTTTCCCCATTTTTTCCCTATTTTTCTCCATTTTTTCCCCCCTCAGTTTTACCATTTCCCCCATTTTTACCATTTTCCCCATTTTTACCATTTCCCCCATTTTTTCCCCCTCTCATTTTTCCCCCATTTTCTCCCCCCCATGTCCCCGCACTCACCCCATGCCGCCGCCATGTTGCCTTGTTCCCGTTCCCCTCTCGAAGCCGCCCCGGTTGCCGAAGGCGCCGCGGCCGCGGCTGCGCTCGGGGGGGGCCGAGGAGCCGTAGCCCCCCCCGGGCTCTTGGTAACCCCCCGAGCTCAGGGAGCCTCCGTCCTGCCCGTAGCTGTTGGCTGCAAACGGGGAAAAAACAACTAATTTGGCAATTCTGCAAAAATCCCAAAAAATCCCAAGTTTTTGGAACAAAATTCAGACAAGTTTTGGCCCAAATCCACAAATTCCGCCCCAAACCCAAAATTTTTGGGTTAAATTTCATGGGTTTTGCCCCAAATTCAAGGAATTCTGCCCCAAATCCCAAAGATTCTGCCCTAAAAATTGAGAGATTTTGTCAGAAAGATTCTGCCCCAAAATTTAAGAAATTTGGCCCCAAATTCCAAAGATTTTGCCCCAAATTCCAAAGATTCTGGATTTAATTCCAGGGATTCTGTCCCAAACCCAAAAATTTCTGGGTAAATTTCATGGGTTTTGCCCCAAATTCCAGGAATTTTGCCCCAAATCCCAAAGGTTCCGCCCTAAAAATTGAGAGATTTTGTCAGAAAGATTCTGCCCCAAATATTAAGAGATTTGGCCCCAAATTCCAAAGATTTTGCCCCAAAAATTGAGAGATTTTGTCCCAAAATTCCAAAGGTTCTGCCCCAAAAATTGAAAGATTCTGTCCCAAATCCCCAAGATTTTGCCCCAAATTCAAAGAAATTCTGGGTTACATTTCATGGATTCTGTCCCAAATTCCAGGGATTCTGTCCCAAATCTTACAGATTTTTGTCCCAATTCCACAGATTCTGCCCCAAACCCAAAAATTTCTGGATTAAATTTCATGGATTTTGTCCCAAATTCCAAGAGATTCTGGGTTAAATTCCATGGATTCTGCCCCAAAAATTCCAAGAGATTCGGCTCCAAATCCCCAAAATTTTGCCCCAAATTCCAAGAGAAACTCTGGGTTAAATTCCATGGATTTTGTACCAAATCCAAAAGATTCTGCCCCAAAAATTGAGAGATTCCATCCGAAATTCCAAAGATTCTGCCCCAAATTCCAAAGATTCTGGATTAAATTCCAGGGATTCTGTCCCAAACCCAAAAATTTCTGCGTTAAATTTCATGGATTTTGCCCCAAATTCCAGGAATTCTGCCCCAAATCACAAAGATTCTGCCCCAAAAATTAAGAGATTTGGTCCCAAAATTCCAAAGGTTCTGCCCCAAAAATTGAAAGTTTGTGTCCCAAATCCCCAAGATTTTGCCCCAAATTCCAAGAAATTCTGGGTTACATTTCATGGATTCTGTCCCAAATTCCAGGGATTCTGTCCCAAATCTTACAGATTTTTGTCCCAAATCCACAGATTCTGCCCCAAACCCAAAAATTTCTGGATTAAATTTCATGGGTTTTGTCCCAAATTCCAAGAGATTCTGGATTCAATTCCATGGATACTGTCCCAAATCCCAAAGATTCTGCCCCAAAAAATGAGAAGTTCGGTCCCAAATACCAAAGATTTTGCCCCAAATTCCAAGAGAAACTCTGGGTTAAATTCCATGGATTTTGTACCAAATCCAAAAGATTCTGCCCCAAAAATTGAGAGATTCCATCCTAAATTCCAAAGATTCTGCCCCAAATTCCAAAGATTCTGGGTTAAATTCCAGGGATTCTGTCCCAAACCCAAAAATTCCTGGATTGAATTTCATGGGTTTTGCCCCAAATTCAAGGAATTCTGCCCCAAATTCCAAAGGTTCTGCCCCAAAAATTGAGAGATTTTGTCAGAAAGATTCTGCCCCAAATATTAAGAGATTTGGCCCCAAATTCCAAGAGAGATTCTGGGTTAAATTCCATGGATTCTGCCCCAAAAATTGAGAGATTCGGCCCCAAATCCCCAAAATTTTGCCCCAAATTCCAAGAGAGACTCTGGATTAAATTCCACGGATTTTGTCCAAATCCAAAAGATTTTACCCCAAAAATTGAGAGATTCATTCCCAAATTCCAAAGATTCTGCTCCAAATTCCAAGAAATTCTGGGTTAAATTCCATGGATTTGTCCCAAATTCAAGAGATTCTGCCCAAAATTTTAAAGATTTGGACTCAAACCCCTGAATTCCATCCCAAATGCCCCATTTTCTGTCCTGATTTTGCCCAAAATCCCCAAATTTCAGCCCCAAAATCCCCAATTTCAGGCCCAAAATCCCCAAATTTCAGCCCCAAAATCCCCCAATTCCAGTTGATTTCAGCCCCAATTTCAGCCGATTTTTAACCAATTTCCACCCCGATTTTGCCCAAAATCCTCGGATTTCACCCCAAAAATTCAGATTTTTTCACTCACAGCCACTGGAGCTGTACTGGCCCTGCTGGCTGTAGCTGGGGGAAGGGTTGTAGGACGATTGTTCCCATCCCAAATTCCCAAAATCAGCCCCAAAATCCCCCAATTTCAGCCGATTTTTTACCACTTTCCACCCCAATTTTGCCCAAAATCCTCGGATTTCACCCCAAAAATGGAGATTTTTTCACTCACAGCCACTGGAGCTGTACTGGGGGATTGTTCCCATCCCAAATCCCCCAAAATCCTCAAATTTCAGCCCCAAAATCCCCAAATTTCAGCCCCAAAATCCCCAATTTCAGCCCCAAAATCTCCCAATTTCAGTTGATTTTTTACCGATTTCCACCCCGATTTTGCCCAAAATCCCCGGATTTCACCCCAAAAATTCAGATTTTTTCACTCACAGCCACTGGAGCTGTCCTGGGGGATTGTTCCCATCCCAAATCCCCCAAAATCCCCCAATTTCAGCCCCAAAATCCCCAAATTTCAGCCGATTTTTTACCCATTTACACCCCGATTTTGCCCAAAATCCTCAAATTTCACCCCAAAAATTGACATTTTTTCACTCACAGCCACTGGAGCTGTACTGGCCCTGCTGGCTGTAGCTGGGGGAGGGTTGTAGGACGATTGTTCCCATCCCAAATTCCCAAAATCAGCCCCAAAAATCCCCCAATTTCAGCCGATTTTTTACCGATTTACACCCCAATTTTGCCCAAAATCCTCGGATTTCACCCCAAAAATGGAGATTTTTTCACTCACAGCCACTGGAGCTGTACTGGGGGATTGTTCCCATCCCAAATCCCCCAAAATCCCCAAATTTCAGCCCCAAAATCCCCAAATTTCAGCCCCAAAATCCCCAAAATCAGCCCCAAAATCCCCCAATTCCAGTTGATTTCAGCCCAAATTTCAGCCGATTTTTAACCTATTTCCACCCCGATTTTGCCCAAAATCCTCAAATTTCACCCCAAAATCCCAGATTTTTTCACTCACAGCCACTGGAGCTGTACTGGGGGAATGTTCCCACCCCAAATCCCCCAAAATCCTCAAATTTCAGCCCCAAAATCCCCCAATTCCAGTTGATTTCAGCCCCAATTTCAGCCGATTTTTTACCCATTTCCACCCCGATTTTGCCCAAAATCCTCAAATTTCACCCCAAAAATTGACATTTTTTCACTCACAGCCACTGGAGCTGTACTGGCCCTGCTGGCTGTAGCTGGGGGGAGGGTTGTAGCCCGACTGTTGCCCGTAGCTCTGCTGGCTGTAGCCCCCACTCTGCTGTTGGTTGTAGCCCCCGCTCGGGGCTTGGCCGTAGCTGGAGCTGCCGGAGCCGCTGCCGTAACTGCCAAAAAATGGGAATTTCACCCCAAAAAATTCATCATTTTATACACAACAAAATATCATTATGGGGGTTTTAGCAAAAGAATAAATAAAAAGGAGAATTAAAAAAAAAAAAAAAAAAAAACCCAGGAAAAAACACTTGAGTTTCAGTAAAATAAAAAGGAACTTGAGAAAAAAACCTAGAATTACAAAAAAAAAAAAAAAAAAAAAAAACAAAAAAATCGAAAATGAGGATTTGACCCAAATATTTTACACACAAAAATTATAATTATGGGGTTTTAATTAGTTATTAATTACCTTCCAGAGGCCGAGGCAGCCGCGGGGGGCTGGGAATACCCAGGGTAGGAGGAGCTCTGGGGTGACTGGGAGTGACTGGGGTGGGGGTTGTGTTACTGGTTTGGGGTCAGGTTTATCAATACCTAATTAATAACTAATTAATAACTAAATAACAATTAATTAATCACCTTCCAGAGGCCGAGGCAGCTGCAGGGGGCTGGGAGTACCCCGGGTAGGAGGAGCTCTGGGGTTACTGGGAGTGACTGGGGCAGGGGTTGTGTTACTGGTTTGGGGTCAGGGCTATCAATACCTAATTAATAACTAATTAATAACTAAATAACAATTAATTAATCACCTTCCAGAGGCCGAGGCAGCCGCGGGGGGCTGGGAGTACCCCGGGTAGGAGGAGCTCTGGAGTTACTGGGAGTGACTGGGGTGAGGGTTGTGTTACTGGTTTGGGGTCAGGGCTATCAATAACTAATTAATAACTAATTAATAACTAATTAACAATTAATTAATCACCTTCCAGAGGCCGAGGCAGCCGCGGGGGGCTGGGAGTACCCCGGGTAGGAGGAGCTCTGGGGTGACTGGGAGTGACTGGGGTGAGGGTTGTGTTACTGGTTTGGGGTCAGGGCTATCAATAACTAATTAATAACTAATTAACAATTAATTAATCACCTTCCAGAGGCCGAGGCAGCCGCGGGGGGCTGGGAGTAGCCCGGGTAGGAGGAGCTCTGGGGTGACTGGGAGTGACTGGGGTGGGAGTTGTGTTACTGGTTTGGGGTCAGGGCTATCAATAACTAATTAATAACTAATTAATAACTAATTAACAATTAATTAATCACCTTCCAGAGGCCGAGGCAGCCGCGGGGGGCTGGGAATAGCCCGGGTAGGAGGAGCTCTGGCCGTAGCTGCCCCCGGAGCTCTGCCCGGAGCCGAAGCCGCCGGAGCCGTAGGAGGGAGGAGCGGCCGGGGCCGAGTAACCTGAAACGGGGAGAGAAACGATGACGTCACTAAGCCACGCCCCCCGGCCACGTGATCCAGGCGACGTTACGTTGCTACGCCTCCCCGGCCACGTGATCCCGGTGATGTCACGTGGTCACGCCCCTTGCCTACGGGAGCCCTGCGGGGCCATTTTTGGCGGGAATTCGGGAGGAAATTTTGTGGGGTTTTTTTTGAGGTGATTTTTTTGGGGAGATTTTGGGGCTTTTTGGGGCTGAATTTTGGGGAAATTTTGGGGCATTTTTTTGGGGAAAATGAGGAGAAAAATCAGGGATTTGGGAAAAAAAAATATCAGGGATTGGGGAAAAATAAAATCAGGGGTTTGGGGAAAATGGGGGGAAAAAATCAGGGAATTGGGAAAAAAAATATCAGGGGTTTGGGAAAAAAAATATCAGGGATTGGGGAAAAAATAAATCAGGGGTTTGGGAAATGAGGAAAAAACAGGGAATTGGGAAAAAACAAATCAGGGATTTGGGAAAAAAAAATCAGGGAATTGGGAAAAAACAAATCAGGGATTTGGGAAAATGAGGAAAAAAACAGGAAATTGGGAAAAAACAAATCAGGGATTTGGGAAAAATGGGGGAAAAGTCAAAGATTTGGGAAAAATGGAGAGAAAAAAAACCAATGAGGGATTTGGGAAAAATGGGGGTGAATCAGAGAGAATTTGGGAAAAAGAGCTGGAATTTGGGGCTAAATCCTGGGAATTTGGGAAAAATAACGGGGAGAAAACCTGAGGGATTTTTCAGGAATTTGGGGAATTTTGGGAATGTCACTGCTCTGACTCTGTGGGGATCAGTTTGGGATCAATTTTGGAAATTTTGGGACAATTTTGGGGATTTTAGGGCAGGTTTTGGGTACAAACACACAGATTTTGGGTACAGTGGGATACAAGGATGGGAATTTTGGGAATTTTTTGGGTACAGTGGGATACAAGGACAGGGATTTTTGGGAATTTTTCAGGAATTTTGGGAATGTCACCCCTCTGGCTCTGTGGGGATCAGTTTGGGATCAATTTTGGAAATTTTGGGACAATTTGGGGGATTTTAGGGCAGGTTTTGGGTACAAACACACAGATTTTGGGTACAATGGGATACAAGGATGCAGATTTTTGGGAATTTTGGGAATTTTTTGGGAATTTTGGGAATCTCACCACTCTGGCTCTGGCCATAGGAGGAGCTGTACCCCCCCTGGCCATAGGCAGTGTCCTGGGCTCAGCTTTGGGTACAAACACACAGATTTTGGGTACAATGGGATACAAGGATGGGAATTTTGGGAATTTTTCAGGAATTTCAGGAATTTTGGGAATCTCACCAGGCACTTTGGGGCTCAGTTTTGGGACAATTTTCAAGGTTTTAGGGCAGGTTTTGGGCCATTTTTAGGTACCCAGGGGCAGATTTTGGGTACAATGGGATACAAGGATGGGAATTTTTGGGGAATTTTGGGAATTTTTCAGGAATTTTGGGAATTTTGGGAATCTCACCGCTCTGACTCTGTGCTGGAAGTTTGGGATCAATTTTGGAAATTTTGGGACAATTTTGGGGATTTTAGGGCAGGTTTTGGGTACAAACACACAGATTTTGGGTACAGTGGGATACAAGGATGGGAATTTTGGGAATTTTGGGAATTTTTCAGGAATTTTGGGAATTTTGGGAATCTCACCGCTCTGACTCTGTGGGGATCAGTTTGGGATCAATTTTGGAAATTTTGGGACAATTGTGGGGATTTTAGGGCAGGTTTTGGGTACAAACACACAGATTTTGGGTACACTGGGATACAAGGATGGGAATTTTTGGGAATTTTGGGAATTTTTCAGGAATTTTGGGAATCTCACCACTCTGGCTCTGGCCATAGGAGGAGCTGTACCCCCCCTGGCCATAGGCAGTGTCCTGGCTCAGCTTTGGGTACAAACACACAGATTTTGGGTACAGTGGGATACAAGGATGGGAATTTAATCTCACCACTCTGGCTCTGGCCATAGGAGGAGCTGTACCCCCCCTGGCCATAGGCAGTGTCCTGGCTCAGCTTTGGGTACAAACACACAGATTTTGGGTACAATGGGATATAAGGACAGGGATTTTTGGGAATTTTGGGAATTTTTCAGGAATTTTAGGAATTTTGGGAATCTCACCACTCTGGCTCTGGCCATAGGGGATCAGTTTGGGATCAATTTTGGCCATAGGACAGTGTTGGGGCTCAGTTTTGGGTACAAACACACAGATTTTGGGTACACTGGGATACAAGGATGCAGATTTTTGGGAATTTTGGGAATTTTTTAGGAATTTGGGGAATCTCACCACTCTGGCTCTGGCCATAGGAGGAGCTGTACCCCCCCTGGCCATAGGCAGTGTCCTGGCTCAGCTTTGGGTACAAACACACAGATTTTGGGTACACTGGGATACAAGGATGGGAATTTTGGGAATTTTGGGAATTTTTCAGGAATTTTGGGGAATTTTGGGAATCTCACCACTCTGGCTCTGGCCATAGGAGGAGCTGTACCCCCCCTGGCCATAGGCAGTGTCCTGGCTCAGCTCTGGGTACAAACACACAGATTTTGGGTACAATGGGATATAAGGACAGGGATTTTTGGGATTTTTGGGAATTTTTTAGGAATTTTGGGAATCTCACCACTCTGGCTCTGGCCATAGGAGGAGCTGTAGCCCCCTGGCCATAGGCAGTGTCCTGGCTCTGCCCGTAGCCCCCGTAGCTCTGCTGGGAGTAGCCCTGCCCCCCTCCCTGAGAGTAGCTCTGGCTGGGGGGGGCGGGGTAGGCGCCGTAACTGGGGAGAGAAAAAAAAAACAAATTTGGGTAAAAAATTTGTCACAAAGGATTGATTAAATTGTAATTAATTAAAGGTTTAGGGATGGGGGTCGTACCTTTGTGTCGCTGTCTGGCTGTAATCTGGGGAGGAAAGGGTTAAAGTTGGGGTTAATCAAGGAAATTAAGAGGAAAAAAACTCAAAAATATAAAAAAAAATCAAAATATTTTGGTATCAATTTATTTCATAAAAGACATTGGTTATTAAGGGGTTTTAATTGGAAACAAGCTGGGGAGGAAAGGGTTAAAATTGGGGTTAATCAAGGAAATTAAGAGGAAAAAAAAACCCAAAAATATAAAAAAAAAAAAAATCAAAATATTTTGGTATCAACTTATTTCATTAAAGACATTGGTTATTAAGTGGTTTTAATTGGAAGCAAGCTGGGGAGGAAAGGGTTAAAGTTGGGGTTAATCAAGGAAAAATTGCTCAAAATAAAGAAAGAAAAACAAAACAAAAAAAAATTTTGGTATCAACTTATTTCATTAAAGGTATTGGTTATTAAGTGGTTTTAATTGGAAACCATCTGGGGAGGAAAGGGTTAAAATTGGGGTTAATCAAGGAAATTAAGGGGAAAAAAACCCCAAAAATATATAAAAAAAAATCAAAATATTTTGGTATCAACTTATTTCATTAAAGACATTGGTTATTAAGTGGTTTTAATTGGAAACAAGCTGGGGAGGAAAGGGTTAAAATTGGGGTTAATCAAAAGGAAAAAAACCCCCAAAAATATATAAAAAAAAAAACTATTTTGGTATCAACTTATTTCATTAAAGACATTGGTTATTAAGTGGTTTTAATTGGAAACACTCTGGGGAGGAAAGGGTTAAAATTGGGGTTAATCAAGGGAAAATTGCACAAAATAAAGAGAAAAAACCCCAAAAATATAAATAAAACCCAAAAATTAACCTATTTCATTAAATGTAATTGGTTATTAAGAGGTTTTAAAGGGAAACAATTTGGGAATAAAAGGGTTACAACTGGGGTTACTCAAGCAAAGATTGTTTAAAATAAAGAAAAAAAAACCCCAAAAATATAAAAAAAAAGGATTTTGGCATCAACTTATTTCATTAAAGAGATTGGTTATTAAGTGGTTTTAATTGGAAACGAGCTGGGGAGGAAAGGGTTAAAATTGGGGTTAATCAAGGAAAAATTGCTCCAAAATAAAGAGATTTTTCTTAATTTATTAACTATTAAAACAGTATTTCAATTCTGGCAGCAATAATAAAATTACCCTAAAATCAATCCCTAATTAAAATTATAAACAGAAATATTTCCTTTACTGAATGCTAAATTATTAAAACACTAATTATAGACGTAAAAATAAAAATATTTTAGTATCAACTTATTTCATTAAAGGCATTGGTTATTAAGTGGTTTTAATTGGAAACAATTTGGAGAAAAAAGGTTAAAATTGGAATTAATTGAGCTAAAATTGCTCCAAAATAAAGAGGTTTTTCTTCACTTTTTAAGCACTTATAAACTATTGAAACAGTGCTTTAATTGTGGCAACAAAATTAAAATTATCTTAGAATTAAGCCCTAATTAAAGTTATTAAGTGGCTTTAAAATAGAAATATTTTCCTTAGTTTACTGAGTATTAAATCATTAAAAACAAAGTTAAGCTATTAAAGTTATTATTGATTAAATAACTTAAAAATAAATTTATTTTCCGTAATTCACTAAATACTATTAATTATTAAAACTCTTTTAATTATCAAAAAACCAAAATATCTTGGAATCAGCCTGTTTAATTCAAGCTATTGATTATTAATTTGCTTTAATTGGAGAATGAAAAATATCTTAAATTGTTTTTTTTTAATTAATTTCCTTCATGTTACTGGTTATTAATAGAACAATTCGAATTTTAAATTAAACAGAAAAGTATCTTTGATTAATTAAACTCGCTCAATGTAATTAATTATTGATTAGGAATCCTTAATTGGAGAAATATTATTAAAAGTACCTTTAAATGAAGTAATTAATTACATGTTATTAAGCACCTTCATCACTTTATTAAGTGCTCTTAATTACAAATAATTAATGAAATTCAAATTTTAAATTGCATCCTATTAATACCTAAAATCTTCCATAAAATCCATTAATTTAATTTTCTTAATGGAACACTTTATATTATTTAAAAAATCAATTAATTAGCTTGAAATAATTAAAGCTTTAAAAGTAGGCACAAATACTACAAAAAATAAATTGATTTATCAACGCTACTACTTATTTACAGGAAAGTTTTAGCTACAAAAATAAAATTTAGAACATCTTAAAACAAATATATTTTATCAATTAAATTAAGCAATTATTTTTTATTTTTGAGCAGAAATTACGAATTTTCGGCAGAAAAAAAAGGAAAATTTTGGGGTTTCACCCTCCCTAAATCACTGAATCTCTGCTGAAGAGCGAAATTTCCCGCCCAAAAATTAAATTAACGAATTTATCCCCCCAAAATCTGGTTTTTAATTTAAAAAAAAAAAAAAATTTAATTTAATTCTTTCGATGGGAAAATGGACACTAAGATTTAAAGCCTTTAAGGTTCTAAAGAGGGTTTAAAATTGCAAATATCCTCCTCAAAAAGCGCTCGGAGCTCGAATTAAATTATTTATGTGTTATAAAAGGTAATAAATAAAATAAATCTTAATTATTTCGACAGAAAAATTCAAGGAAAAAGTGAAAATTCCCCTCAGGCACCACGTAACAAAAGGGGGTGTGGAAGCACATGGCTCGACCGGCAAAAAACCTCTAAAATTTCACCAAATGAAGGAAATAAACTTAATTTATACATAAAATTGAAAAACATAAATTGAAATGTCAATGTTTACGTTTTAAAATAAAGAGGAAATTTTCAATTCCCCTCAGGCTTCCCCTAACAAAAGGGGTGCCCTGGGGGGGAGGATTTGGAGAATATAAAATCTTGCATTTAACAACAAATTCCTCCTCAAAAGTGACATCAGCGGCACAATGAAACATAAAATTAACGATAATTTTTTATATTTAATTAAAATACGTTTAAATTTCCCTCAGAAATCCTAAAAAAAAAAAAGCGCGGGGAGCTGAACCCTCCCCCTCACGACATGGCCGCTCCTTCCCGCCCCTCAGGGAAGAACCCGCGGGGATTTTAAAGGTGGGAAGGGAACCTTTAGGATTGAATAATTTTTTTAATGCATTTGTTTAATTCGATTTGATCTGATTTGATTTGATTTTAATTGGATTTTGATTGAAGGGAAGGACCCGGATGTGGCACTGCGGCAGCGGCGCCGCGCACGCGCCGCGCGCACAAAATGGCGGCGGTGGCGCAGAGGCAAAACCACAAAATGGCGGGCTGGGAAAAAAGGGGGTCCCGGACCCCTCGAAACACCCAAAATTACCCCCAAATCCAAAAAACACCCGGGAAATTCACCCAAATTTGAAGGTTTTGCGTTAAAATTGGGCGTTCTGGGGTTAATTTTTCTCCCCGCTGCAGGCGCGGAGCATCCGGGCGCGGCGCTTTGTTCCCCATCCGCGCTGGTTTTAGCAGTAAAAAACCCCGAAAGAGCGGCCCAAATTCGCGGTTTGGGTTAAAAATAGAAATGTTTAGAAGTGTTAAGGCGGGGAAACGTTAAAAGGAGAATGGAAAATGAATTAAAAGTAAAAAACAGAGGAATGAGGCGTGGCGGAAACGGGACGGCATCAAATCACACACAGAGCGCTAATCACACCCAGCCCCAGAGCAGCGCTCATCATGAAACACGCACAATGAAACAACGCCTTAAGTACAACAATTAACGACGAAATGACCATTCAAAAGCACGCTAATTAAAAACACCACCACCGACGCCGTGTTAAGCCCGGAATCCCGTCAGGATCCACCCCCCGGTGCATGGGTTGTGTTGGGCTGTGCCCGCCCCGCGGGGGAAGGAGCGGCCTGGGGGGTCCCTGCCCGGGGTTCAAGGGGGAATCCCGGGGTCCCCACGGTGCCGGTACCGTTGGAGGCCATGGCGGTGCCGCGCGTTCCGCCTCCGCTCCACGTGGCGCCCGCACTGCGCGCCGCGCGCGCCCGCCCGCCTTTTTATAGCCTCGGCCGGCGCGTTCCAACTGCGCTGGCGGCGCGGGGGGGATCGGGGGCGCTCCCCCTCTGCGGGCACCAGGGGTGGTACGGTCCTGGCGGGAAAAGAGGGCGGGGGAATGGGCGGCGCGTGAGAGCGCCCCCTGGCGGGGCGGAGGTGCTTTGGGGACCCTATAGAACCCTATAGAAACCCTTTGGGATCCTATAGAACCTTCCGGGACCCTACGGAACCCTCTGGGACCCTATAGACCCTATAGAAACCTTCTGGGACCCTATAGAGACCCTCTGGGACTCCACAGAACCCTGCAGGGTGCTGCAACTCCTGTTAGGACTTTGGAGGACCCTATAGAGGACCCTATAGAACCCCTATAAACACCCTTTACAACCATATGGAACACCATAGGACCCTATGGAACCCCTATAGGACCCTATGGAACCGCAATAGGACCCTATGGAACCCCATAAAACCCTATGGGACCCTATGGAACCCCTATAGGGTCATATGGAACCCCAATAGGACCCTATGGAACCCCTATAGGGACATGTGGAACCCCAATAGAACCCTATGGAACCCCTATAGGACCCTATGGAACCCCATGAAATTCTTGGATAAATTTTGGGAGTTCTTGGACGAATTTTGGGAATTTTTGGATGGATTCTGGGAATTCTGGGATGGATTTTGGGAAATTTTAAATGAATTTTGGGAATTCTGGGATGAATTTTGGGACCTCTTGGATGGATTTTGGGAGCCCAAGATGAATTTTGGGAATTTTTTGATGAATTTTGTGATGCCAGGACGAATTTTGGGGATTTTTGGATGGATTTTGGGAATTTTTGGATGGATTTTTGGAATTCTTGGATGGATTTTGGGATCCTGAGATGAATTTTGGGAATTCTTGGATGAATTTTGGGAATTCTGGGATGGATTTTGGGAATTCTTGGATGAATTTTGGGAATTTTTGGATGGATTTTGGGAATTCTTGGATGGATTTTGGGAATTCTTGGATGGATTTTGGGATCCTGAGATGAATTTTGGGAATTCTGGGATGGATTTTGGGAAATTTTAAATGAATTTTGGGAATTCTGGGATGAATTTTGGGAACTCTTGGATGGATTTTGGGAGCCCAAGATGAATTTTGGGAATTTTTTGATGAATTTTGTGATGCCAGGACGAATTTTGGGAATTCTTGGATGGATTTTGGGAATTCTGGGATGGATTTTGGGAATTCTGGGACGAATTTTGGGAATTCTTGGATGGATTTTGGGATCCTGAGATGAATTTTGGGAATTTTTTGATGAATTTTGTGATGCCAGGACGAATTTTGGGAATTCTTGGATGAATTTTGGGATCCTGAGATGAATTTTGGGAATTCTGGGATGAATTTTGGGAACTCTTGGATGGATTTTGGGAATTCTTGGATGAATTTTGGGAATTTTTGGATGGATTTTGGGAATTCTTGGATGGATTTTGGGAATTCTTGGATGGATTTTGGGGGTCCCGAGATGAATTTTGGGAATTCTGGGATGGATTTTGGGAAATTTTAAATGAATTTTGGGAATTCTGGGATGAATTTTGGGAACTCTTGGATGGATTTTGGGAGCCCAAGATGAATTTTGGGATTTTTTTGATGAATTTTGTGAAGGACGAATTTTTTTTTGATGAATTTTGTGATGCCAGGACGAATTTTGGGAATTCTTGGATGAATTTTGGGAATTCTGGGATGGAATTTTGGGGAATTCTTGGATGGAATTTTCTGGGATGGATTTTGGGAATTCTGGGATGGATTTTGGGAAATTTAAAACGAATTTTGGGAATTCTGGGATGGATTTTGGGACCTCCTGAGATGAGCCCAAAGATGAATTTTGGGAATTTTTGATGAATTTTGTGATGCCAGGACGAATTTTGGGAATTCTTGGATGAATTTTGGGAATTTTTGGATGAATTTTGGGAATTCTGGGATGAATTTTGGGAATTCCTTGGATGGATTTTGGATTTTTTTAATGAATTTTGGGAATTCTGGGATGGATTTTGGGAATTCTTGG
>JAREIS010001139.1:0-25027 GCA_030060385.1 Muscicapa striata striata
CACCTGTACAGACACACCTGTAACACACCTGTACAGACACACCTGTAACACACCTGTAACACACCTGTACAGACACACCTGTAACACACCTGTACAGACACACCTGTACAGACACACCTGTACAGACACACCTGTAACACACCTGTAACACACCTGTACAGACACACCTGTAACACAATCTGTACAGACACCTGTAACACACCTGTGCCTCACACCTGTAACACACCTGTACAGACACACCTGTAACACACCTGTAACACACCTGTACCTGTTCTCACCTGTCCCACAGGTGGAGGTTTCGAGGACAGGCGCGGCGGCCGCGGGGGCTTTGACCGCGGCGGGTTCCGCACCTGTAACACTCACACCTGTAACACACCTGTAACACTCACACCTGTAACACACCTGTACAGACACACCTGTAACACACCTGTACAGACACACCTGTAACACACCTGTAACACACCTGTAACACACCTGTAACACTCACACCTGTAACACACCTGTACAGACACACCTGTAACACACCTGTACAGACACACCTGACACACCTGTAACACACCTGTACAGACACACCTGTAACACACCTGTACAGACACACCTGTAACACACCTGTAACACACCTGTAACACACCTGTAACACACCTGTACAGACACACCTGTAACACACCTGTAACACACCTGTACCTGTTCTCACCTGTCCCACAGGTGGAGGTTTCGAGGACAGACGCGGCGGCCGCGGGGGCTTTGACCGCGGCGGGTTCCGCACCTGTAACACTCACACCTGTAACACACCTGTAACACACCTGTACAGACACACCTGTAACACACCTGTACAGACACACCTGTAACACACCTGTACACCTGTAACACACCTGTACCTGCATTTACCTGTCCCCGGATTTTGGGAAAAAGGATGGGGGTTTTGGGAGAAAATGGGGGTTTTGGGGAAAAAAATGGGGATTTTGGGGAAAAAACAGATTTTGGGGTAAAAATGGGGGATTTGGGAAAAGAATGGGGTTTTGGGGAAAAAGGATTTTGGGAAAAATGGGGGTTTTGGGAAAAATAGGGGTTTTGGGGAAAAAGAATGGGGGTTTTTGGGAAGAAAAATGGGGATTTTGGGGAAAAGAATGGGGGTTTTGGGGGAAAAATTGAGGTTTTGGGAAAAGAATGGGGGTTTTGGGGGAAAAAAGGATATTGGGAAAAAATGGGGGTTTTGGGAAAAAAATGGGGATTTTGGGAAAAAATCTGAGATTTTGGAAAATGGGGATTTTAGGAAAACAGGGATTTTGGGAGAAAAACAGATTTGGGGAAATGGGGATTTGAGGGGGAAATGGGGGTGGAAAAAGGAAAAATTGGAGGAAAAACGCAGGGAATTTTTGGGGAAATACAAAAATTTTGGGAGAAAATGGGGATTTTTTGGGGAAAAGGGGATTTGTAAAAAATGGGGTTTTGTGGGGAAAGCGCGAATTTTGAAGGGAAAAAGGAAATTTTTATGGGAGAAACGGGAATTTTGGGCAAATTTGGTCATTTTGTGTCCCCAGGGCGACCACCGGCAGGACCGACAGGAGCGGCCGTACTGAGCCCCTCCCCCACCCTCCCCTCCCCCACCCCCAAATTTTATTTGCCCCCTTCCCCTCCCCATGAGCTCCGCCCGCTTTTAACCCTCCCTCCCCCCCCCCCAATAAAGGAATTTTGGGGGAAGGATTCTGGTCGTGATTGGATGGGGAGCGGGAGCGGGGGGCGTGGCTGCGCTCTGAGCTCATTGTTTGGCTAATGAGGGACTTCCTGCCGCGGGGGGCTCATTAGGGAGTCATTAACGAGCTCATTAAGTGGTGATGTCATTGATGGGCAGGGGGGCCTAGAGAGGAACGGGGCCCTTTAAAACAAGGGGCGTATCCAGCGCTTAATTTGCATAATGGGCGGGGTTATGACCATAAATGGGCGGCGGGGCGTGGCTTGCATTGAGAGCCACATAGTGGTTGTGGGTTATAATTAACATAAGGGGCGTGGTTTTTCCCATAAATGGATGTGAAGGGCGTGTCATGCCCATAAATGGTAATTGAGGGGCGTGGTTTGCGCGCAGCAGGACCGGTGGGGGCGTGGCTATGAAGACGGACAGGTGCGCCCTGACCGCGTACAGGTGAGCGCGCAGGCTCATCCCCACCCAGGAACGCGGGGCGTGGCTCAGCACAGGTGAGAGGGCAGGAAGTGCCTGTACAGGTGGCAGGGCGTGTTGGCGGCCAGGTGAGGGTGGAGGGTGGGGGGACGGACAGATTCCGGCCAGGTACAAGGGCGTGGCCGCCTTCATGTGAGGGGAGGGGGCCGGAAGGTGCCGGCGGCCACAGCGGCGCAGGAGCGATGAGGAGGCGGCGGCGGGAGCCCGGGCAGGCCGGCGGTGCTGCCGCTGCTGCTGCTGCTGCTGCTGCCGGCGGGCGGTGAGGCCTGAGGGGACTTGGGGCGTCCTGAGGGGATTTGGGGGGTTCCTGAGGGAATTTGGGGGGATTTGAGAGGGAATCGTGAGGGGATTTGGCGGGAATCGTGAGGGGACTGGCGGAGTCTGGAGGCAATTTGGGGGATCCTGAGGGGTTTGCGGGGATCTTGAAGGGATTTAAGGAGTCCTGACGGGATTTGGGGGGAGTTTTGAGGGGATTTTTTGGGGGGGTCCTGAGGGGGTTTGATAAGGAATCGTGAGGGGGTTTTGGCGGGAATCGTGAGGGGACTGGGGGATCCTGAGGGGATTTGGGGGAGTCTGAAGGGATTTGGGGGTCCTGAGGGGATTTGGCGGTGTCTGAAGGTATTTGGGGAGGTCTGAGAGGATTTGAGGGGGTCCTGAGGGAATTTTGGTGAGTCCTGACGAGTTTTGAGGAGATTTGAGAGGGAATCCTGAGGGGATTTTAACGGGGAATCCTGAGGGGGTTTTGGCGGGAATCGTGAGGGGACTGGCGGAGTCCGAGGAAATTTGGGGTGTCTGAAGGGATTTTGGGAGGTTCTGAGGGGATTTGGGTGGATTTGGGAAGGAATCGTGAGGGGATTTTTGGCAAAGAATCGTGAGGGGGTTTGGGGAGTCCGGAGGGAATTTTGGGGAGTCCTGAGGGAATTTTGGGGGAGTTCTGAGGGAATTTGGGGAGTTTTTAGAGGGAAAGGTGAAGGAATTTTAACCGGGAACCGTGAGGGGATTTTGGGGAATCCTGAGGAGATCTGGGGAGAACCTGAGAGGATTTGGGATTTTCTGAGGGAATTTGGGGTTTTCTGGGGTGAATTTGGAGTTTTCTGATGGGATATTGGATTTTCAGAGGGGATTTTGGAATTTCTGAGGGGATGTTGAGAGGTTCTGAGGGGATTCTGAATTTTCTGAGGGGATTTTGGAATTTCTGAGGAGATTATGAATTTTCTGAGGAGATTTTGGTTTTTCTGGGGAGATTTTGGCTTTTCTGAGGGGATTCTGAATTTTCTGAGGGTATTCTGAATTTTCTGAGGAGATTTTGGATTTTCTGAGGGGTTCCGAGGAGATTTTGGAGTTTCTGAGGGGATTTTGAATTTTCTGAGGGGATTCTGAATTTTCTGAGGGGATTCTGAATTTTCTGAGGAAATTTTGGTTTTTCTGAGGGGATTTTGAATTTTCTGAGGAGATTCTGAATTTTCTGAGGAAATTTTGGTTTTCCTGAGGGGATTCTGAATTTTCTGAGGGGATTCTAAATTTTCTGGGAGGAATTTGGATTTTCTGAGGGGATTTTGAATTTTCTGAGGAGATTCTGAATTTTCTGAGGAAATTTTGGTTTTTCTGGGGAGATTTTGGCTTTTCTGAGGGGATTCTGAATTTTCTGAGGGTATTCTGAATTTTCTGAGGAGATTTTGGATTTTCTGAGGGGTTCCGAGGAGATTTTGGAGTTTCTGAGGGGATTTTGAATTTTCTGAGGGGATTCTTAATTTTCTGGGGAGATTTTGGCTTTTCTGAGGGGATTCTGAATTTTCTGGGGGGATTTTGGCTTTTCTGAAGGGATTCTGAATTTTCTGAGGGGATTTTGGCTTTTCTGAGGGGATTTTGGATTTTCTGAGGGGATTTTGGATTTTCTGAGGGGATTCTGAATTTTCTGGGGGGGGGGTTGGCTTTTCTGAGGGGATTTTGAATTTTCTGAGGGGATTTTGGATTTTCTGAGGGGATTCTGAATTTTCTGGGGAGATTTTGGATTTTCTGAGGGGATTCTGATTTTCCTGAGGGGATTCTGAATTTACTGAGCGGATATTGGATTTTCTGAGGGGATTCTGGATTTTCTGGGTGGATTTTAGATTTTCTGAGGGGATTCTGAATTTTCTGACAGGATTTTAGATTTTCTGAGGGGATTCTGAATTTACTGAGGGATTCTGAGGAGATTTTGGATTTTCTCAGGGGATTTAGGAGGGAGATTTAAGGCGAATTTGGGGAAACCTGAGGCGATTTTCGGATTTGGAAATTCCGAGGGACACAAAAATCCAGAGGAGGGAAACTGGGGGAGGGTCTGATTTTGGTGGGGCGGTTTTGGGGCTCAGCGAGGGTTTTGGGGGCTCCGAGGGGACACAGCCGGAGCTGTCCCGGGCAGGTGACACTCACAGGTGACACCGGGGGGGATGTCACACCCCCCCGGCCCCACGGGACACATTCCTGGGGCCGGTTTTCCGGCTCGCCCCGCCGCCATCCCGGATGTCCCTCATTGTCGGCCAGGTCACTCAGGGCTAAAAAAAAAAAAAAAAAAAAAAAAAAAAAAAAAAACCAAAACAAAAAAAAAAACCCAAAAAAACCCAAACAAACAAAACAAAAAAAAAAAAAAACCACAACAAAAAACCCCAAAAACCAACAACAACAACAAAAAAAAACCAAAAAAAAACAAACCAAAAAAACAAAAAACCAAAAAAACCAACAAAAACTAAACAAAAAAAAACCCCACAACAAAAAGACCAACAACAACAACAAAAAAAAACAAAAAAACAAAACAAAAAACCCCAAAAAACAAAAAAACCCAACAAAAAACAAAACAAAACAAAAAACCCACAACAAAAAAAACAAAAAAAAACAACAAAAAAAAAAAAAACCACAAAAAAAACCAAAACAAAACAAACCCAAAAAAACAAAAAAACCCAACAAAAAACAAAACAAAAAAAACCCACAACAAAAAAACCCCAAAAAAACCAACCAAAAAAAAAAAAAAAAAAGAAACAAAAAAACCCCCAAAAAACAACAAAAAAAAAAAAAAAAAAAAAAAAAAAAACCCACAACAAAAAAACCCCAAAAAAACCAACAACAACAACAAAAAAAAAAACACAAAAAAAACAAAACAAAAAAAACCCCAAAAAACCCAACAAAAAACAAAACAAAAAACACCACCCACAACAAAAAAAAACCAAAAAAACCCCAACAACAACAACAAAAAAAAAAGGGGGGGGGGTGTGACGTCATCGCTGTCACGGGGATGTCCCCAAATGGGGGTCTCTGACGTCATCACCCCCCCGTTCTTTGTCCCTCACAGGTCGTTGGGGGGTGGCAGCAGAGGATGACACAGGTGAGGGGGGAGGGGTTCCCTCAGGTGGGGGGGTTTGGGTTTGGGGGGGGTTCCTTAAAGGGGAAGGGTCCCATTTTTGGGGGTCCCTTAAGGGGAGGGGTCCCATTTTTGGGGGTCCTTTAAGGGGAGGTGTCCCATTTTTAGGAGGGGGGTCCTTTAAGGGGAGTGGTCCTATTTTTGGGGGGGTCCCTTAAAGAGAAAGGTCCCATTTTTTTGGAGGGGGGGGGGTCACTAAAGGGGAGGGGTCCCAATTTTAGGATTTCCCTTAAGAGGAGGGGTCGCATTTTTGGGGGGGTCTTTTAAAGGGATGCTCCCATTTTTGGGGGTCCTTTAAGTGGAAAAGTCCCGATTTTGGGGGGGGGTCCCTTAAGGGGAGGGGTCCCATTTTAGGGGGGTGGTCCCTTAAAGGCACAGCTCCCATTTTTGGGGTCCCTTAAAGGCACAGCTCCCATTTTTTGGAGTTTCCCTTAAAGTGACAGCTCCCATTTTTTTGAGTTTTCCTTAAAGTGACAGCTCCCATTTTTTTGAGTTTTCCTTAAAGTGACGGCTCCCATTTTTGGAGTTTCCCTTAAAGGGATAGCTCCCATTTTTTGGAGTTTTCCTTAAAGGCACAGCTCCCATTTTTGGGGTTTCCCTTAAAGGCACATCTCCCATTTTTGGGGTTTCCCTTAAAGTGACAGCTCCCCTTTTTGGGGTTTCCCTTAAAGGCGCAGCTCCGCTTTTTAGGCACACCTCCCATTTTTTGGAGTGTTCCTTAAAGTGACAGCTCCCATTTTTTGGGGTTTCCCTTAAAGTGACAGCTCCCATTTTTGGAGTTTCCCTTAAAGGGATAGCTTCCATTTTTTTGAGTTTTCCTTAAAGTGACAGCTCCCATTTTTGGAGTTTCCCTTAAAGGCACAGCTCCCCATTTTTAGGCACAGCTCCCATTTTTGGAGTTTCCCTTAAAGGCACATCTCCCATTTTTTGGAGTTTCCCTTAAAGTGACACCTCCCATTTTTTTGAGTTTCCCTTAAAGTGACACCTCCCATTTTTTGGGAGCACACCCCAAGTGGAGTCTCCTTTTTGGGGGCTGTTCCCCCTGACGCCCCCTCCCCCTTTAACCCCCGCAGTGCCGTGTGGGACCCCCGTGCACCGGCGGGTGGTGGGGGGCTCGGGGGCGCAGGAGGGGCAGTGGCCCTGGCAGGTCAGCCTGGCCTTCAGGGGGCGCCACGTCTGCGGGGGGGCGCTCATCGCCCCGGCCTGGGTGCTGACAGCGGCGCACTGCTTCCCGCCGTGAGTAACCCCAAAACATATCCCAAAATATCCCAAAAATATCCCTAAATAATCCCCAAAAAATATCCCCAAAATATCCCCAAAATATCCCCTAAATATCCCCTAAATATCCCCTAAATATCCCCTGGGTGCTGACAGCTGCGCACTGCTTCCCGCCGTGAGTAACCCCAAAACATATCCCAAAATATCCCAAAAATATCCCTAAAAACATCCCCAAAAAATCCCCAAAATATCCCAAAAAATATGCCCAAAATCCCCCTGGGTGCTGACAGCTGCGCACTGCTTCCCGCCGTGAGTAACCCCAAAAACACCCCCAAAAATATCCCCTAAATATCCCTAAAATATCCCCTAAATATCCCTAAAATATCCCCTAAATATCCAAATATCCCAAAATCCCTGTGTGACAATGTACTCTTCCATATATAACCCCAAAAATACCCAAAACCATATCCCAAAATTACACAAATATCCTAATATCAAAACCAAATATCCTAAATATCCCAAAATATCCCTAAATATCCCTAAATACCCAAAATATCCAAATATCCCAAAATATCCCAAATATCCCAAAATCCTAGTCTGACAGTCCATGTTCCCCTGAGTAACCCCAAAACACCCAAAATATCCCAAAATAATCCAAATATCCAAAATCCAAATATCCTAAATATCCCAAAAATCCAAAATATCCAAAAATATACCTAAAAATATCCTAAATATCCCTAAATATCCAAAAAATATCCCTAAATATCCCAAATATCCCTAGATTCTAGACAAAGCTACTGCTTCCCTTAAATAAACCATCAAATACCCAAAATACCCAAAAAATATCCTAAATATCCCTAAATATCCCAAAAATATCCCAAAATATCCTAAATCCTGTATACATGCCAATATCCATAAAGTACCCCAAAATACCCAAATACCCAAAATATCCCTAAATATCCAAAATATCCTAAATATCCCTAAGTGCTGACAGGCTCTCTTCCAATAAACCTAACATACCCAAAATATCCAAAATATCCTAAAAACATCCCTAAATATCCTAAATATCCAAAATATCCCTGGTGCTACAGTGAATCTTCCCTGAGTAACAAAACATATCCCAAAATATCCCAAAATATCCTAAAACATCCCAAAATCCCAAAATATCCCAAAATATCCCAAAATCCTGTGTGAATGATCTGCTTCCATAGTGAGTACCCAAAAACCCAAAAATACCAAATTCCTAAATATCCCTAAATATCCTAAATATCCCTAAATATCCTAAATATCCCAAAATATCCCTAAATATCCCTAAATATCCCTGGTGCTGACAGCACTGCTTCCGCCGTGAGTAACCCCTGAAACATATCCCAAAAATACCCCCAAATATCCCAAAAATATCCCCTAAATATCCCTAAATAATCCCCAAAAAATATCCCCAAAATATCCCCAAAATATCCCTAAATAATCCCCTAAATATCCCCTGGGTGCTGACAGCTGCGCACTGCTTCCCGCCGTGAGTAACCCCAAAATACCCCAAAACATATCCCCTAAATATCCCCTAATAATCTCCTAAATATCCCCTAAATATCCCCTAAATCCCCCTGGGTGCTGACAGCTGGGCACTGCTTCCCGCCGTGAGTAACCCCAAAACACCCCAAAAACACCCCAAAAAATATCCCCTAAATATCCCCTAAATACCCCAAAATATCCCCTAAATATGCCTAAAATATCCCCTAAAAATACCAAAAATATCCCCTAAATATCTCCTAAAAATCCCAAAAAAATATCCTCAATGTGCCCCCTAAATATTTCCAAAATTGTCCCCTAAAAATCCCCAAAATATACCCTAAATATCCCCTAAAAATCCCCTAAATATACCCTAAAAACATCCCCAAAATATGCCCAAAATATCTCCTAAAAATACCAAAAATATCCCCTAAATATCCACTAAAAATCCCCAAAAAATCCCCCAAAATATCTGCAAAATATCTCCTAAATGTCCCCTAAAAATACCAAAAATATCCCCTAAATATCTCCTAAAAAAAAAAAAAATCCCCAAAATTTCCAAAAATATCCCAAAAGATATCCCCAATGTGCCCCCTAAATATTTCCAAAATTATCCCCTAAAAATCCCCAAAATATCCCCCTAAATATCCCTAAAAATATCCCCAAAATATCCCCTAAGTATCCCCTAAATACCCCCAAAAATATCCCCAAAATATCCAAAAAAAATCCCAAAATATCCCCAAAAATAAAAAATCCCCAAAATATCCCAAAATATCGCAAAATATCCCCCGACGCCCAGGTGAGGGGCGTGGCCTTTGTGGCGCGCCACCCGGCCTATCGCGACTATCGCGACAGCAGCGAGGCGGAGCCATCGCCGCACGGACAGCGGGGGGGGGACGTGGGCGGGGACCTGGCGCTGGCGCGGCTGGACCCCCCCGCGAGAGCCTCGCGGTTGGTACGGCCCGTGTGCGTGCCCGCGGCCGGCGGGAGCTTCGAGCCCGGCAGGAACTGCACGGTCACGGGCTGGGGACACGTGAGGACAGCGGGTACGGGGACACTGGGATGGACTGGGACATACTGGGATGGACTGGGGACACACTGGGATAGAGTGGGATGGACTGGGAGGGACTGGGGACACACTGGGATAGACTGGGATAGACTAGGATGGGACTGGGGACTGGGACCAGGACAGGGTCTGTGACACTCGGGTGACACTGAGGTGACACTGACAGGGCCGGTGACCCTCGGGTGACAGGGTCGGTGACACCGCTGTCCCCGCAGTGACCAGGGCAGGTTTGCTGACACTCAGGTGACACTGACAGGGCCGGTGACCCTCGGGTGACACTGACAGGGCTGGTGACACTCGGGTGACACTGACAGGGCCGGTGACACTGCTGTCCCCGCAGTGACCAGGGCAGGTTTGCTGACACTGAGGTGACACTGACAGGGCCGGTGACCCTCGGGTGACACTGACAGGGCCGGTGACACTCGGGTGACACTCAGGTGACACTGACAGGGCCGGTGACACTCGGGTGACAGGGCCGGTGACACCGCTGTCCCCGCAGTGCCGCTGCCGCCCCCGCGCACGCTGCAGCAGCTGGAGGTGCCGCTGCTGAGTCAGCGCCACTGTCGCTGCCTGTACGAGCTGGGGACAGCGACGGGGACAGCGACAGACACGGCGGGGGAGGGGCTGGGGACACCCGCCAGCGACACCATCTGCGCCGGCTTCCCGCAGGGACAGCGCGACGCCTGCCAGGTGGGGACACCCCTGTCACCTCCCCCTGTGCCACTGCCACCCCTGTCACCTCCTCGGTGTTACCGGTGTCACCTCCCCTGTGCCACCCCTGTCACCTCCCCTGTGCCACCCCTGTCACCTCCCCCGTGTTACTGGTGTCACCTCCCCTGTGCCACCCCTGTCACCTCCCCCGTGTTACCGGTGTCACCTCCCCTGTGCCACCTCTGTCACCTCCCCCCCCCCCGTGCCACTTCTTGGTGAGCTGGGCTCAATGTCCCCAATGTCCCCTCAGTGTCCCAAATCCCTTTAGTGTCCCCAATGTCCCCTCAGTGTCCCCTCAAATGTCCCCACACCAATGTCCCACATCTGCTGATGTCCCCAGTGTCCCCTCAATGTCCCCAATCCCTTTAGTGTCCCAAACGTCCCCTCAGTGTCCCCAAATCCCTTTAGTGTCCCCAACATCCCAAGTCCCCCCAATCCCTCCAGTGTCATCAATGTCCCCTCAATGTCCCCCAGTGTCCCCAAATCCCTTCAATGTCTCCAATGTCCCCAATCCCCCCAATGTCCCCAGTGTCCTCCAATGTCCCCAAATCCCCTCAATGTCCCCTCAATCCCCCAATGTCCCCAGTGTCCCCAATGTCCTCAATGTCCCCTCTATGTCCCCTGTATGTCCCCAGTATCCCCAATGTCCCCTCAATGTCCCCCAATCCCCCCAATGTCCCCCCAATGTCCCCTCAATGTCCCCAATGTCCCCTCAATGTCCCCTCAATGTCCTCAATGTCCCCCCATCCCCCAATGTCCCCAATCCCCTCAATGTCCCAAATCCCCCCAATGTCCCCAGTATCCCCAGTGTCCTCCAATGTCCCCAATCCCCTCAATGTCCCCAATCCCCAATGTCCCCCCAATGTCCCCCAATCCCCTCACTGTCCCCAGTGTCCCCAATGTCCCCCCTATGCCCCCAGTATCCCCAATGTCCTAAATTCCTCCAGTGTCCCTCTCAGTGTCCCCAATGTCCTAAATTCCCCCAATGTCCCCAGTGTCCCCCAATGTCCCCAATCCCCTCAAGGACCCCCAATGTCCTAAATCCCCATAATGTCCCCAATGTCCCCAATGTCTCCAATGTCCCCAATGTCCCCAATCCCCCCAATGTCCCCAATCCCCCCAATGTCTCCAATGCCCACAATGTCCCCAATCCCCTGACTGTCCCCTGTGTCCCCAGGGTGACTCTGGCGGTCCCCTCACCTGCCAGCTGGGGGGCACCTGGCACCTGGCGGGCGTGGTTCCTGTCCCCCAATGTCCCCAATCCCCCCACTGTCCCCAATGTCCCCAATCCCCACAATGTCCCCAATCCCCTGACTGTCCCCACTGTCCCCAGGGTGACTCTGGCGGTCCCCTCACCTGCCAGCTGGGGGGCACCTGGCACCTGGCGGGCGTGGTTCCTGTCCCCCAATGTCCCCAATGTCCCCAATGTCCCCAATCCCCACAATGCCCCCACTGTCCCTGACTGTCCCCTGTGTCCCCAGGGTGACTCTGGCGGTCCCCTCACCTGCCAGCTGGGGGGCACCTGGCACCTGGCGGGCGTGGTCAGCTGGGGTGACGCCTGCGGTGTCCCCTCCCGCCCCGGCGTCTACACGGCCGTGTCCCCTCACCTGCCCTGGATCCTGTCCCTTGTCCCCGAGCTGTCCCCGCGCCAGCCACCCCGGTGTCCCCAAGGCCACCCCCGAGCCCCCCCTGGGGACACGGGGGGGGGACCCCTGCGAGCTGCCCCCGGGGTGGCCGCGGCCGATGGCGCCGGAGCCGGGTGGGGACACGGCGGGGGCGGGGCCGGCGCTGGGCGGGGCTGGGGGCGGGGCCGGGGCTGGAGGCGGGGCTGAGGCGGGGCCAGGGCGCTGCTGGTGGCACTGGGGGTGCTGGGGGCTGGGTTTGGGGGTGAAAAAACCCAAATTTGGGGGTCCTGGGATGGGTTTGGGGTGAAAAAAACCCAAATTTGGGGTCCACGATGAGTTTTGGGGGTCCTACTCTGGGTTTTGGGGTGAAAAAAACCCAAATTTGGGGTCCTGGGATGAGTTTGGGGGAAAAACCCAAATTTGGGGGTGCTGGGCCTGGTTTTGGGGTGAAAAACCCAAATTTGGGGGTGCTGGGATGGGTTTGGGGGTGAAAAACCCAAATTTGGGGGTCCCATGATGGGTTTGGGGGGGTCCTACACTGGGTTTTGGGGTGAAAAACAAATTTGGGGGTCCCATGATGGGTTTGGGGGTCCTACACTGGGTTTTGGGGTGAAAAAAACCCAAATTTGGGGGTCCTGGGATGGGTTTGGGGACTCCTACTCTGGGTTTGGGGTGAAAAACCCAAATTTGGGGGTCCCATGATGGGTTTGGGGTGAAAAAAACCCAAATTTGGGGGTGCTGGGCTGGGTTTGGGGGTGAAAAACCCCAAATTTGGGGGTGCTGGGCACAGGTTTTGGGGTGAAAAAACCCATTGGGGTCCGCTGATGAGTTTGGGGTGAAAAACCCAAATTTGGGGGTCCATGGGTGGTTGGGGTCCTACCTGGTTTTGGGGTGAAAAAAACCCAAATTTGGGGGTCCCATGATGGGTTTGGGGTGAAAACCAACAAATTTGGGGGTCCTGCTGGGTTTGGGGTTTGGATTGGGGTGAAACCAACGGAAAAAATTCCCAAAATTTGAGGAAAAATCCCGAAATTTGAAGGAAAAAAGTCCCGAAATTTGGGGGGAAAACTTCCAAAATTTGAGGGAAAAAATCCCAAAATTTGAAGGAAAAATTCCCAAAATTTGAGGGAAAAGTTCCCAAAATTTGAGGGAAAAAAATCCCAAAATTTGAGGAAAAATCCCAAAATTTGAAGGAAAAAAATCCCCAAATTTGAAGGAAAAAAATGAGGGAAATCCAAAAAGGAAAAAAAATCCCAAAATTTAAGGAAAAAAATCCCGAAATTTGGGGAAAATGCCAAAATTGGAGGGAAAATCCTAAAATTGGAGGGAAAATCCCCAAATTTGGGAAAATCCCCCAAATTTGGGAAAATCCCCAAAATTTGGGAAAAATCCAAAATTTCACTTCTTGGCCACCTTGGCCTGTTTGTGCTTCGGGGGGGCCCAGCGCAGGCAGATGGAGTCCACTGCAATTAACGGGAATTAATTAGCGTTAATTAACGTCCTCATCCACCCAGAGGGGCTGTAATTAATGGGGGGGTGTTAATTAGGGGGGTAATTAGGGTAATTAAGCTAATGATTGACGGCTGATGGGCGGTTTCTGGACTGAACCACTCAGTGCCAATTACGGGGGGGGAGAGTTTCCCACCATCCACCAGCCTTAATTAGGCGTTAATCACCGCAGCAGGGTTAATTAATCACCTTGGGGGCTAATGAGGTCGTTAATCACTGCTGCAGGATTAATTAGGGCACTAATTAAGCTAATGATTGACGGCTGATAGGCGGTTTCTGGACTGAACCACTCAGTGCCAATTACGGGGGGGGGAGAATTTCCCACCATCCACCAGCCTTAATTAGGGCGTTAATCACCGCAGGAGGGTTAATTAATCACCTTGGGGGGGTTAATTAAGGTGCTAGTCACTGCTGCAGGATTAATTAGGGTGCTAATTAAGCTAATGATTGACGGCTGATGGGCGGTTTCTGGACTGAACCACTCAGTGCCAATTATGGGGGGGGGGAGAGTTTCCCACCATCCACCAGCATTAATTAGGGCATTAATCACCGCAGGAGGGTTAATTAATCACCTTGGCGGGGTTAATGAGGGCGCTAATCACTGCTGCAGGATTAATTAGGGCACTAATTAAGCTAATGATTGACGGCTGATAGGCGGTTTCTGGACTGAACCACTCAGTGCCAATTACGGGGGGGGAAGAGTTTCCCACCATCCACCAGCATTAATTAGCACGTTAATCACAGCAGCAGGGTTAATTAATCACCTTGGGGGGGTTAATTAGTGCTAATTAAGCTAACGACTGACCGGTGATGGGCGGTTTCTTGTACTGGGCGCTCTTGAGGTGCTCCTCCACCAGCTTGGGCGTGACGCAGATGACGTGCTGCCCCTTCCAGTACTTGACCATGTTCAGGGACTGCAGCGTGCTGATGATGTCGGTCTGGGTGATGCTGGTCATCTGGCTGAGTGACCACAGTGACCACTGAGTGACCACTGGGTGACCAGAGTGACCATTGAGTGACCAGAGTGACCATTGAGTGACCACTGACCCACTGAGCACTGGCCATGGGCACAGGGCTGATGATGTCGGTCTGAGTGATGCTGGTCATCTGGCTGAGTGACCAGAGTGACCACTGAGTGACAACTGAGTGACCAGAGTGACCACTGTGTGACCACTGAGTGACCCCTGAGTGACCCCTGAGTAACTCTGAGTGACCACTGAGTGACCACTGAGTGACCCTGAGTGACCACTGGTGACCCGGTGACCCCTGAGTAACTCTGAGTGACCAATGAGTGACCACTGAGTGACCAGAGTGACCCTGAGTGACCCCTGAGTGACCAATGAGTGACCCCTGAGTGACCCTGAGTGACCCTGAGTGACCACTGCTCTGCACTGCCTCACGCTGCTTTTATGGGGCTTTATGGCTCCATACTGGTTTGTACTGGTTTATACTGGTTTATACTAGTTCATACTGGTTCATACTGGTTTATACTGGTTCATACTGGTTTGTACTGGTCCTACCTGAGGTCCTTGATGGACAGGGTCCCCCTGAGCATCTCCCAGGACCACGGTCCTTACTGAGTTTATACTGGTTTATACTGGTTCCTATAGATTTCTATGGGGTTTTTTGGGCCCATACTGGTTCGTACTGATTCATACTGGTTTATACTGGTTCATACTGGTTTATACTGGTTCTACCTGAGGTCCTTGATGGACAGGGTCCCCCGGAAGTCCCTGAGCATCTCCCAGAACCACGGTTTATACTGGCTTATACTGGTTTATACTGGTTTTTATGGATTTCTATGGGGTCTTTTGGGCCCATACTGGTTTATACTGGTCTGTACTGGTTTGTACTGGTTCTACCTGAGGTCCTTGATGGACAGGGTCCCCCGGAAGTCCCTGAGGATCTCCAGCAGCACCCAGGACCAGTAGCTGCGGTAGCTGAGCTTGCCCAGGTCCGAGAGCGGCTTCTCGGGGGAGCCCACGGTGCTCTCCAGCTTGGAGAGTTCATAGCCTGGAAATTCACCCAAAATTCACCCAAAATTTACCAAAATCACCCCAATTCCACCCAAAATCCATCCCAGAATTCCAGGGGATTCACAGATTTCAGGGGACCCCAAAAATCCCCAAAAAATCCCCAAAATTCCCAAGGAAAAAACTGAATTTTCACCTCGGTGCTCTCCAGCTTGGACAGTTCATAGCCTGGGAATTCACCCAAAATTCACCCAAAATTTACCAAAATTTACCAAAATTTACCAAATTCCAACCCAAAATCCATCCCAGAATTCCAGGGGATTCACAGATTCCAGGGGACCCCAAAAATTCCCAAAATTCCCAAGGAAAAAACTGAATTTTCACCTCGGTGCTCTCCAGCTTGGACAGTTCATAGCCTGGAAATTCACCCAAAATTCACCCAAAATTTACCAAAATTTACCAAAATTTACCAAATTCCACCCAAAATCCATCCCAGAATTCCAGGGGATTCACAGATTCCAGGGGACCCCAAAAATCCCCCAAAAAATCCTGAATTTTCACCCCGGTGCTCTCCAGCTTGGAGAGTTCATAGCCTGGAAATTCACCCCAAATTCACCCAAAATTTACCCAAATTTACCAAATTCCAACCCAAAATCCATCCCAGAATTCCAGGGGATTCACAGATTCCAGGGGACCCCAAAAATCCCCAAATTTCCTCCAAGAATTCCCAAAATTCCCTTCAAATTCCCTTCAAGAACAGCCCAAATCCCAAAAACCCCAAAATTCCCCCCAGAAATTCCCAAAATTCCCCCAAAATTTCCTTGGAATTCCCCCATAAATCCCAAAATTCCCCCAAAAATTCCCTCAAGAAATCCCCAATTTTTTTGGGAACCTCCCCAATTTTCCTTTTTTTTTTTTTTTTTTTTTAATTTTTTTTTTTTTGGTGATTTTCCCAAATCCTCCCAAAAAAATTTTTTCCCAAATTTTTTTTGGGACTCCCCCAAAATTTTTTAACCAAATTTCCAATTTTTTTCGGGTTTTTTTTTTTTTATTTTTTTTCCCCATAAAATTTTTTCCCCCTGTTTTTTTGCAACCCCATCCCCCTTTTCAGCACCTCCCAAAAATTCCCAAAATTCCCCAAAATTGCCCAAAATTCCCAAATTTCAGGCACTGACTGAAGGCAATGAGGAATTTCCCATATCCACGTCTCTGGTAGGGGGGCAGGGTCAGGATACAGGCAACGTTGTTCCCATCTGGGGACTCCTTTTCCTAAAAAAAAACCAAATTTTGGGAAAATTCCCAAAAATTCCAAAATTTTGGGGTCGTTTTTAGACATTGTAGGGGTAGGAGAGAGCAAAAATATTTGGGATTTTGGGAATTTTTGGGATTTTTAGGACATTTGGGGACTGCAGGTTCCCATCTGGGGACTCTTTTTGCTAAAAAAATCAAATTTTGGGAAAATCCCCCAAAATTTTGGGGTCGTTTTTATTCATTAAAGGGATCCAAAACAATGAAATTATTTGGGATTTTGGGGAATTTTTTTTTTATTTTTGGGACATTCAGGCAACGTTGTTCCCATCTGGGGACTCTTTTTCCTAAAAAAACCCAAATTTTAGGAAAATTAAAAAAAAATGGGATTTTTGGGGTATTTTTAAGGGATTCCCCAGGTGTATCCCCCAGGTGAGCCTCACCTTGCTGAAGTAGCCCACGATGTGGGCCCCGTGCCGATCCACCTCGGTGAGCAGGTAGAACACGAAGGGCTCCACGTCGAAGTAAAGGGTCTTGTGGTCCAGGAAGAGCTTGGCCAGCAGGCAAAGGTTCTGGCAATAGATCTGAGACAGAGAGAGGCACACCTGAGCTCACCTGGGCACACCTGAGCTCACCTGAGCTCACCTGGGCACACCTGGGCTCACCTGGGCACACCTGAGCTCACCTGGGCACACCTGGGCTCACCTGGGCTCACCTGGGCACACCTGAGCTCACCTGGGCACACCTGGGCTCACCTGGGCACACCTGAGCTCACCTGGGCACACCTGAGCTCACCTGGGCACACCTGAGCTCACCTGAGCTCACCTGGGCACACCTGGGCTCACCTGGGCACACCTGAGCTCACCTGGGCACACCTGGGCTCACCTGGGCTCACCTGGGCACACCTGAGCTCACCTGGGCACACCTGGGCACACCTGAGCTCACCTGGGCACACCTGGGCACACCTGGGCACACCTGGGCACACCTGGGCACACCTGTCTCCTCTCACCTTGTGGTCTTTGCCGTCCACCTCGTACACCGAGATGTTCCCCTTGCGGTAAATCTCCCGTCCCGGGGGCTGCCGCCACTGGCACTGAGCCTGCAGGGGAGAGACAGGTGAGATTGGACAGGTGAGAGACAGGTGAGAGACAGGTGAGAGACAGGGGAGAAACAGGGGAGAGACAGGGGAGAGACAGGTGAGAGACAGGTGAGAGACAGGTGAGAGACAGGGGAGAGACAGGGGAGAGACAGGTGAGAGACAGGGGAGAGACAGGTGAGAGACAGGTGAGAGACAGGTGAGACAGGTGAGAGACAGGTGAGAGACAGGGGAGAGACAGGTGAGAGACAGGGGAGAGACAGGTGAGAGACAGGGGAGAGACAGGGGAGAGACAGGTGAGAGACAGGTGAGAGACAGGTGAGAGACAGGTGAGAGACAGGGGAGAGACAGGGGAGAGACAGGGGAGAGACAGGTGAGAGACAGGTGAGAGACAGGGGAGAGACAGGGGAGAGGTGAGAGACAGGGGAGAGACAGGTGAGACAGGTGAGAGACAGGTGAGAGACAGGGGAGAGACAGGGGAGAGGTGAGAGACAGGGGAGAGACAGGTGAGACAGGTGAGAGACAGGTGAGAGACAGGGGAGAGACAGGTGAGAGACAGGTGAGAGACAGGTGAGAGAGGTGAGACAGGGGAGAGACAGGTGAGAGACAGGTGAGAGACAGGGGAGAGACAGGGGAGAGACAGGGGAGAGACAGGTGAGAGACAGGTGAGACAGGTGAGAGACAGGGGAGAGACAGGTGAGAGACAGGGGAGAGACAGGTGAGAGACAGGTGAGAGACAGGTGAGACAGGTGAGAGACAGGTGAGAGACAGGTGAGAGACAGGTGAGAGACAGGGGAGAGACAGGGGAGAGACAGGTGAGAGACAGGGGAGAGACAGGGGAGAGACAGGTGAGAGACAGGGGAGAGACAGGTGAGAGACAGGTGAGAGACAGGTGAGAGACAGGGGAGAGACAGGGGAGAGACAGGGGAGAGACAGGGGAGAGACAGGGGAGAGAGGGGAGAGACAGGTGAGAGACAGGTGAGACAGGTGAGAGACAGGGGAGAGACAGGTGAGAGACAGGGGAGAGACAGGGGAGAGACAGGGGAGAGACAGGTGAGAGACAGGTGAGAGACAGGTGAGAGACAGGTGAGAGAAGGATGACATTGGATAGGTGAGACTCAGGTGAAACATGGACAGGTGTATCCCAGGTGTACCCAGGTGCCCCCAGGTGTCCCCAGGTGTATCCCAGGTGTACCCAGGTGTATCCCAGGTGTGCCCAGGTGTGCCCAGGTGCCCCCAGGTGCCCCCAGGTGTATCCCAGGTGTATCCCAGGTGTACCCAGGTGTACCCAGGTGTATCCCAGGTGTGCCCAGGTGTGCCCAGGTGCCCCCAGGTGCCCCCAGGTGCCCCCAGGTGTATCCCAGGTGTATCCCAGGTGTACCCAGGTGTACCCAGGTGTATCCCAGGTGTACCCAGGTGCCCCCAGGTGTATCCCAGGTGTACCCCAGGTGTACCCAGGTGCCCCCAGGTGCTCACCAGGTGTAACCTGAAGCTCCTCTCGTATTTCATGTACTTGAGGCAGAACTCACAGATCCAGAGCTTGGGTTGTTTCCCATAATCCTCTGGGAAAGGGGAGAAGTACCAGGCGTCGATCTCGTAGTGCCCGATGTGGATCTTGTCCACGTATTTCACCTTGGTGATCTGGGACAGGTGAGCACACCTGAGCACACCTGGAGTAAAAAATCCTCCCCAAAAAAATCCCCCAAAAAATCCCCCCAAAAAATCCCGTTTAAAATGACCCAAAAATGGCCAAAATCAGCCCAGGTTTGGATCTCCAGGTGCCCGATGTGGGTCTTGTCCAGGAACTTCACCTTGGGAATCTGGGACAGGTGAGCACACCTGAGCACACCTGGAGTAAAAAATCCTCCCCAAAAAAATCCTCCCCAAAAAAATCCCCCCCAAAAAATCCCCCAAAAAATCCCGTTTAAATGACCCAAAAATGGCCAAAATCAGCCCAGGTTTGGATCTCCAGGTGCCTGATGTGGATCTTGTCCAGGAACTTCACCTTGGGGATCTGGGACAGGTGAGCACACCTGAGCACACCTGGAGTAAAAAATCCTCCCCAAAAAAATCCCCCAAAAAATCCCCAAAAAATCCCCCCAAAAAATCCCATTAAAAATAACCCAAAAATTCCTGAAAAAAATCCCCCAAAAAATCCCCTAAAAAATCCCCAAAAATCCCCAAAAAATCCCCCCAAAAATCCCAAAAAAATCCCTAAAAAAATCCCCAAAAAACCCCCAAAAAATTCCCCAAAAAATCCCCCCAAAAAAATCCCCAAAAAAATCCCCCAAAAAATCCAATTAAAAATAACCCAAAAATTCCTGAAAAAACCCCCAAAAAATCCCCCCAAAAAATCCCAAAAATCCCCAAAAAAATCCCTAAAAAAATCCCCAAAAAATCCCCCTAAAAAATCCCCCAAAAAATCCCATTAAAAATAACCCAAAAATTCCTTAAAAAAAATCCCACAAAAAAATCCCAAAAAAATCCCCCAAAAATCCCTAAAAAATCCCCCCAAAAAATCCCCAAAAAATCCTCCCAAAAAATCCCTTAAAAAATTCCCCAAAATCCCTAAAAATTCCCCCCAAAAAATCCCATTAAAAATAACCCAAAAATTCCTGAAAAAAATCCCCCCAAAAAATCCCAAAAATCCCCAAAACAATCCCTTAAAAATCCCCCCAAAAAATCCCCCAAAAAATCCCCAAAAAAATCCTCAAAAAAATCCCCAAAAAATCCCCCAAAAATTCCCCCAAAAATCCAAAAAAAATCCCCAAAAAATCCCCAAAAATTCCCCAAAATCCCAAAAAAATCCCAAAAAAATCCCCCCAAAAATTCCCAAAAATTCCTGAAAAAATCCCAAAAATTTTCCCCAAAAATCCCCCATCCATCCCATAATATCCCCCCTCCCCCACTCACGGCCTCGTGCTCCTTCTCCAGCGCCGCCGTGGTCGGGTCCATCTCGGCGTAGGTCTGGGGAAACCAGTACGGACCAGTAAGGACCAGTACAAACCAGTACGGACCAGTAACAACCAACAGACATAGTACAGACCAGTACAAACCAGTATAAACCAATATAAACCAGTATAGACCACTATAAAGCCAAAAAAGACCAGTATGAACCAGGACTCGATGTCTTCCCAGTCGCTCCCAGTATATCCCAGTCCCTCCCAGTTCTATCCCAGTCCATCCCAGTCCCTTCCCAGTTCATCCCAGTCCCCTCTATCTCCCTCCCAGTCCATCCCAGTCCCTCCCAGTTCCATCCCAGTCCCTTCCAGTCCCTCCCAGTCCCTTCCAGTCCCTCCCAGTCCCTCCCAGTCCCTCCCAGTCCATCCCAGTCCCCTCTATCTCCCTCCCAGTCCATCCCAGTCCCTCCCAATCCCATCCCAGTCCATCCCAGTTCCCTCCCAGCCCCTCCCAGTCCATCCCAGTCCATCCCAGTCCCTCCCAGTCCCCTCTATCTCCCTCCCAGTCCATCCCAGTCCCTCCCAGTCGATCCCAGTCCCTCCCAATCCCATCCCAGTCCCTCCCAGTCCCTCCCAGTTCCATCCCAGTCCATCCCAATCCCATCCCAGTTCCATCCCAGTCCATCCCAGTCCCCTCTATCTCCCTCCCAGTCCATCCCAGTCCATCCCAATCCCATCCCAGTTCCATCCCAGTCCATCCCAGTCCCCTCTATCTCCCTCCCAGTCCCTCCCAGTCCATCCCAGTCCATCCCAGTCCCTCCCAGTCCCCTCTATCTCCCTCCCAGTCCATCCCCAGTCCCTCCCAGTCCCCTATCTCCCTCCCAGTCCCATCCCAGTCCCTCCCAGTCCCTCCCAGTTCCATCCCAGTCCCTCCATCCCAGTTCCATCCCAGTCCCTCCCAGTCCCCTCTATCTCCCTCCCAGTCCCTCCCAGTCCATCCATCCCAGTCCCATCCCAGTCCCTCCCAGTCCCCTCTATCTCCCTCCCAGTCCCTCCCAGTCCCCTCCCAGTCCCTCCCAGTCCCTCCCAGTTCCATCCCAGTCCATCCCAATCCCATCAGTTCCATCCCAGTCCCTCCCAGTCCCCTCTATCCCCTCCCAGTCCTCCCAGTCCCTCCCAGTTCCATCCCAGTTCCCTCTCAGTCCATCCCAGTCCATCCCAGTCCCTCCCAGTCCATCCCAGCCCCTCCCAATCCCATCCCAGTCCCTCCCAGTCCCCTCTATCTCCCTCCCAGTCCATCCCAGTCCCTCCCAGTCCATCCCAGTCCCTCCCAGTCCCTCCCAGTCCCTCCCAGTTCCCTCTATCTCCCTCCCAGTCCCTCCCAGTCCCATCCCAGTCCCTCCCAGTCCCCTCTATCTCCCTCCCAGTCCCTCCCAGTTCCATTCCAGTCCCTCCCAATCCCATCCCAGTCCCTCCCAGTCCCCTCTATCTCCATCCCAGTCCCTCCCAGTCCCTCCCAGTCCATCCCAGTCCCTCCCAGTCTCCTCTATCTCCCTCCCAGTCCATCCCAGTCCCTCCCAGTCCCCTCCCAGTTCCCTCATAGTCCCTCCCAGTCCATCCCAGTCCCTCCCAGTCCCTCCCAGTCCCATCCCAGTCCCTCCCAGTCCCCTCTATCTCCTCCCAGTCCCTCCCAATCCCATCCCAGTCCCTCCCAGTCCCCTCTATCTCCTCCCAGTCCCTCCCAGTTCCCTCTATCTCCCTCCCAGTCCCCTCTATCTCCATCCCAGTCCATCCCAGTCCCCTCCCAGTCCATCCCAGTCCCTCCCAATCCCATCCCAGTCCCTCCCAGTCCATCCCAATCCCATCCCAGTCCATCCCAGTCCCCTCTATCTCCCTCCCAGTTCCCTCCCAGTCCCTCCCAGTCCCCTCTATCTCCCTCCCAGTCCCCTCTATCTCCATCCCAGTCCCCTCTATCTCCATCCCAGTCCCTCCCAGTCCATCCCAATCCCATCCCAGTCCATCCCAGTCCCCTCTATCTCCCTCCCAGTCCTCTCTATCTCCATCCCAGTCCCTCCCAGTCCCCTCTATCTCCCTCCCAGTCCCTCCCAGTTGATCCCAGTACCTTCTGCACGTGGTTGATCTCGTCGTGTTTGCGTTTCTGGTTCCGGGTGATTTTCCTCTCGGGCTCGGCCAGTTCCCCCAGGAAGGGCTCGGAGCTTTTCTGGGCGGCCTCCTTGAGGCTCTTGGACAGAGCCAGGCGCTCCCGGCCCACCCACTCGTCCAGGCGCCGGTTAACTGGGAGCACTGGTTTGTACTGGGAGCACTGGGAGCACCCCCAGCCATCCCCAGCAATCCCATCTGTCCCTGTGCTTTTATATCCCTATGGTGTGTTACTGAACTGGGAGCACTGGGAACCATCCCCAGGCGCTCCCGGCCCACCCACTCGTCCAGTCTGCGGTTAACTGGGAGCACTGGTTTGTACTGGGAGCACTGGGAACCATCCCCAGCCATCCCCAGTTCACCCCAGCCATCCCTGTGCCTTTCATCCTTCAAATCCCCACAGTCTGTACTGAACTGGGAGCACTGGGGCACTGGGAACCATCCCCAGGCGCTCGGCCCACCCACTCGTCAGGCGCCGGTTAACTGGGAGCACTGGTTTGTACTGGGGCACTGGGGCATCTAATAATCCCATCCGTCCCGTGCTTTTTATCCCTTCAAATCCCTATGGTGTGTTACTGAACTGGGAGCACTGGGAGCACTGAGAACCATCCCCAGGCGCTGTGACCACCCCACTCATCCAGGCGCGGTTAACTGGGAGCACTGGTTTGTACTAGAACTGGAAACCCCCAGTGCATCCCATCCATCCCCGTGCCTTTAAATCCCTTCAAATCCCCACGTGTGTTACTGAACTGGGAGCACTGGGAACACTGAACACTGAAGGCTCATCCCCAGGCGCTCCCGGCCACCCACTCATCAGGCGCCGGTTAACTGGGAACACTGGTTTGTACTGGGAGCACTGGGAAGCCCCAGTGCATCCCCAGCAATCCCATCTGTCCCTGTGCCTTCCAATCCCCACAGTCTGCTGAACTGGGAGCACTGGGAGCACTGGGAACCATCCCCAGGCGCTAGGCGGCCCACCCCTCATCCAGGCGCCTGTTAACTGGGAGCACTGGTTTGTACTGGGAGCACTGGAAACCCCCAGTGCATCCCATCCCCATGCCTTTAAATCCCTTCCAATCCCCACGATTGTGTTACTGAACTGGGAGCACTGGTTTTGTACTGGGAGCACTGGGGCTCCTCCCCAGGCGCTCGCGGCCACCCCTCATCCAGGCGCCGGTTAACTGGGAGCACTGGTTTGTACTGGGAGCACTGGGAAACCCCAGTTCACCCATCCATCCCTGTGCCTTTAAATCCCCACAGTCTCGCTGAACTGGGAGCACTGGGACCATCAGTTCCATCCAGTGGCTCCCAGTCCTCCAGTCATCCCAGTCTCATCCCAGTCCTCCAGTCCGTCCAGCTCCAGTACTACAGCCACGAGTGCGTGAACTCTCGCGCCTCCTGCTCGTCAGGCGGACTGGATCACCTGCGAGTCTGCAAAAACCAGTAAAACAGTAGCAGTAACAAACTGGACGACGGGAAGGCGCTGGGACCAGTAACAACTGGAATGGGGCTGGGCATAACAACTGGAATGGGACTGGATCCTACAACTGATGGGACTGGGACCAGTAACAAACTGGGAATGGGGACTGGGACCAGTAACAAACTGGGAATGGGGACTGGGACCAGTAACAAACTGGGAACGGACTGGATCACTCGGCGAGTCTGCAACAAACCAGTAACAACCAGTAACAAACTGGGAACGAGAGGCGCTGGGACCAGTAACAAACTGGGAATGGGACTGGGACCAGTAACAAACTGGACGGGGCCTGGGACCAGTAACAAACTGGGAATGGGGACTGGGACCAGTAACAAACTGGGAATGGACTGGATCACTGCAGTCTGCAACAAACCAGTAACAACCAGTAACAAACTGAACGGACTGGGAATGGCACTGGGACCAGTAACAAACTGGGAATGGGACTGGGACCAGTAACAAACTGGGAATGGGACTGGGAAAGGGCCTGAGACCAGTAACAAACTGGGAATGGGACTGGATCACCTCGGCCGAGTCTGCAACAAACCAGTAACAACCAGTAACAAACTGGGAACGGACTGGGAACGGCACTGGGACCAGTAACAAACTGGGAACGGCACTGGGACCAGTAACAAACTGGGAATGGGACTGGGAACGGGGCCTGGGACCAGTAACAAACTGGGAATGGGACTGGATCACCTCGGCCGAGTCTGCAACAAACCAGTAACAACCAGTAACAAACTGGGAATGGACTGGGAATGGCACTGGGACCAGTAACAAACTGGGAACGGGGCCTGGGACCAGTAACAAACTGGGAATGGGACTGGATCACCTCGGCCGAGTCTGCAACAAACCAGTAACAACCAGTAACAAACTGGGAACGGACTGGGAACGGACTGGGAACGGCGCTGGGACCAGTAACAAACTGGGAATGGGACTGGGACCAGACAAACTGAGAATGGGACTGA
>JAREIS010001140.1:0-18181 GCA_030060385.1 Muscicapa striata striata
GGTTTAAGAAACTGGGAGGGTGTGGTTTTTCAGAGAAAATGGCCCATGTTCGCTGCCAGAGCAAAGGGCCTGAGACTGGGTTTCTGACAGCTAAAATTCAGGATTTCTCACCCAGGCAAAACCTACCAATGAGAACCCTTTCTTATGGGTGCCAGCCACACTAAATGGATATCCCAAAAGTGCAACGATCTGCATTTTGAAAAACGCCCATCTTTACATGCAGGGGCCTGTCCTAGGAACCGAGCTGAGCCAGCTAAAATTCAAACAATTTCCCTCTAAAGATGCCACCAGTTAAACCTCTACTTTTGGAGAGACTATCTACCTCCAAACTGGTATTAAGAAACTGGGAGGTGTGGTTTTTACAGAGGAAAATGGCCAATGTTCTTATCCAGGGCCCTTGGCCTGAGACTGGGTGTCTGACAGCTCAAATTCCAAAGGATCAGGATTTCTCCCAGACTAAAAATGCACCACTGAGAACCCTGGCTGTTCATGGAGTGCCAAAGCCTCCTCTAATGGATGTTAAAAGTGGTGAAGTGATCTTTATTTCAAAGAAATAGGCCTTCTTTCATGCAGCGGCATGGTCCTGAGACTGGGCTTCGCCGCTAAAATTCAAACCTATGTTTCTCCCAAACTAAAGAGCCACCATGAGCATGGCTACTTTGGAGAACTGTCTTCCTCAATTTTAAGACACTGGGAGGGTGTGGTTTTTAGGGCAAAAATGCCTATGTTCGTGTCCAGGGCAATGGGCCTGAGACTGGGTGTCTGACAGCTCAAATTCAAGGATCAGGGTTTCTCCTAGACTAAAGATGCCACCAGTTAGAACCCTGGCTACTTTTGGAGAGACTTATCTTCCTCCTAAACTGGTATTAAGAAACTGGGAGGTGTGGTTTTTACAGAGGGAAAATGGCCAATGTTCATATCCAGGGCCCTTGGCCTGAGACGGGCTGTCTGAAACCTCAAATTCGAAGCAATCAGGATTTCTCCCAGACTAAAATGCCACCACTGAGAACCCTGGCTTTCATGGGTGCCAAAAGCCTCCTCTAATGGATGTTAAAAGTGGTGAAGTGATCTTATTTCACAGAGAATAGGCTCTTGCATAGAGGCATGGTCCTGAGACTGGGCTTGCCTGCTAAAATTCAAACTAATGTTTTCTCAACTAAAGATGCCACCATAAACCTGCTACTTTTGAGAGACTGTATCTTCCTCCTCAATGTATTAGAAACGGAGGTGTGGTTTCGGAAATGCTATGTTCGTGTCAGGCAATGGCCTGGACTGCCGACAGCTAATCAAGGATCAGATTTTTCCAGACTAAAGATGCCACCACTGAGAGAACTGGCTACTTTTGGAGAGCTAACACTACTTTCAAACTGGTATTAAGAAACTGGGAGGGTGTGGTTTTTTTCAGAGGGGAAAAAAGGCCAATGATCTTATCCAGGGACCTTGCCTTAGACCAAATCCCAGACCTAATGTTTCTCCCAAACTAAAGATACCACACAACATAGAATCCTGGCTACTTTTGGAGAGATAATGTCTTCCTCAAACAACTATAAAGAAACTGGGAGGGTGTGGCTTGAAAAAGGACCCATGTTCGTATATAAGGTAATGGGCCTTAGACTAGACATCTGACATATCTCATTCCAAAGGGATCAGGATTGTTCCTAGACAAAAGAGGCCACCACTGAGAACCCTGGCTACTTCTGCAGGGACTAACACTACCTCCAAACTGGTTTTAAGAAATAGGGAGGGTGTGTTTTTTTTCAGAGGGAAAATGGCCCATGTTCGCTGCCAGAGCAAAGGGCCTGAGACTGGGTTTCTTACAGCTAAAATTCTGAATGGATCAGGATTTCTCCCAGGCTAAAAATGCCACCACTGAGAACCCTTGCTCTTCATGGAGTGCCAAAAGCCACCACTAAATGGATATCACAAAGGTGGTGTAGCGATCTTCATTTCACAGAAAAATACGCCCTTCTTTACATGCAGGGGCATGACCCTGAGACTGGGCTTCAGCCTGCTAAAATTACAAACCTAATGTTTTCTCCCACACTAAAGATGCCAGCAGTTAGAAAACTTTCTACTTTTGGAGAGACCAATACTACCTCCAAACTGGTATTAAGAAACTGGGAGGGTGCGGTTCTTTACAGAAAAAAAACTGGCCAGTGTTCTTATCCAGGGCCTTTGGACTGAGACGGTGTCTGACTGCTCAAATTCCCAAAGGATCAGGGGATTTCTCCCAGACAAAAAATGCCACCACTGAGAACCCTGGCTGTTCATGGAGTGCCAAAAGCCTCCTCTCAATGGATGTTAAAAAAGTGGTGAAGTGATCTTTATTTCAAAGAGAAATAGGCCCTTCTTTGCATGCAGCGGCATGGTCCTGAGACTGGGCTTCAGCCGGCTAAATTTGCAAACCTTATGTTTCTCCAGACTAAAGACGCCAGCAGTTGTGTTTTATAGAGCAAAATAGCTTATGTTACGTGTCAGGGCAATGGGCCTGAGACTGGTGTCTGAAACCTCAAATTTTAATGGATCGATTTCTCTAGACTAATGATGCCATCACATAGAACCCTGGCTACTTTTGGAGAGACAATGTTCTCTAAAGCTATTAAGAAACTGGGAGGGTGCGGTGTTTTTCAGAGGGAAAATTGCCCATGTTCGTATCCAGGGTTATTGGCCTGAGACTGGGCGTCTGAAACCTCAAATTCCGAAGCAATCAGGATTTCTCCCAGACTAAAGATGCCACCACTGAGAACTATGGCTATTCATGGAGTGCCAAAAGCCTCCTCTAAAAGGATATTACAGAAGTGGTGGAATGATCTTTTTTATAGTGCATGCAGGGCCATTGGCCTAAGTCCGGGCTTCGGCCTTCTGAAATTCCGAAGGATCAGGATTTCTCCCAGACTAAACATGCCAGCAGTTAGAACCCTGGCTACTTTTGGAGAGAAATTATCTTCCCTAAACTGCCAATAAGAAACGTGAGGTGTGGTTTTTTCAGAGGGCAAATAGCCAGTGTGTCCTGGCCAGGACCTTTTTGGCCTGAGACAGGCGTCTGACACCTAAAATTACTGAAGGAAAGGATCAGTTCCAGACTAAAGAGCATACATCTTGAACCTTGGCTGTTTTTAGTAGATAAACTGTCTTCCTTCAAACAGGTATTAAACTAGGAGGTGTGTTTTTCAGAGGAAAAGCCCTGATATTCGTGTCCCAAGGCAATGGGCCTGAGACTGGGCGTCTGACAGCTAAATTCCAAATGGATCGGGATTTCTCTCAGACTAAAGACACCACTGAGAACCCTGGCTACTTTTGGAGAGACAATGAATTTCAACCATACTGGTAATACGAAACTGGGAGCGTGTGGTTTTTTTCAGAGCAAAAATGGCCCTTCGTATCAGCGCAATGGGCCTTAGACATGGCGTCTGACAGCTAAAATTCCAATGAATCAGGACTTCTCCCAACTAAAATGCCACCCCGTAGAAGCACTGGCTACTTTTGGAGCAACACTCTTCTAAAACTGGTATTAAGAAACTGGGAGGTGTGGTTTTTTCAGAGGAAAAATGGCCAATGTTCTTATCCAGGGATGGCTGAGACTGGTCTGAACTCAAATTCCAAGGACTAGGATTTCTCCTAGACTAAAGATCCACCACTAGAACCTGGCTACTTTTGGAGAGACAATGATCTTCCTCAAAACCTATTAGAAACTGGGAGGTGTGGTTTTTCAGAGGAAAATGGCCATGTTCTCAGGCACCTTGGCATGAGACAGGGTGTCTGACATAAAATTTCGAAGGATCAGGATTTCTCCCAGACTAAAGATGCCACCACTGAGAACCCTGTACCTTTGAGAGACAATTCCAAAACTGCTATTAAGAAATTTGTAGGGTGTGGTTTTTCAGAGGAAAATGCCCATGTTAGTAGCCAGGGAGCCTGAGATGGGTGTCTGGACTAAAGATGCCACCACTGAGAACCCTGGCTACTTTTGGAGAGACAATGTCTTCCTCAAAACTGGTATTAAGAAACTGGGAGCGTGTGGTTTTTTTCAGAGGAAAAATGGCCTCTGTTCGTGTCCAGGGCAATGGGCCTGAGACTGGGCGTCTGACAGCTAAAATTCCAAATGGATCAGGACTTCTCCCACACTAAAAATGCCACCACTGAGAGCACTGGCTGCTTTTGGAGAGCCAACACTACTTTCAAACTGGTATTAAGAAACTGGGAGGGTGTGGTTTTTGTCAGAGGGAAAAATGGCCAATGTTCTTATCCAGGGACCTTGGCCTGAGACCAAATCCCAGACCTAATGCTTCTCCCAGACTAAAGATACCACCACATAGAATCCTGCCTACTTTTGGAGAGACAATGTCTTCCTCAAAACAACTATTAAGAAACTGGTAGGATGTGGTTTTTTTCAGAGGAAAGGGACCCATGTTCGTATATAAGATAATGGGCATGAGTCTAGACATCTGACAGCTCTCATTCCAAAGGAATCAGGATTGTTCCTAGACTAAAGAGGCCACCACTGAGAACCCTGGCTACTTTTGCATAGACCAACACTACCTCCAAACTGGTTTTAAGAAACTGGGAGGGTGTGGCTTTTTTAAGAGCAAAAATGGCCGATGTTCGCAGCCAGGGCAAAGGGCCTGAGGCAGGGCATCTGACAGCTGAAATTCCGAATGGATCAGGATTTCTCCCAGGCTAAAAATGCCACCACTGAGAACCCTTGCTGTTCATGGAGTGCCAAAAGCCTCCACTAAATGTATATTACAAAAGTGGTGTAGTGATCTTCATTTCACAGAGAAATAGGCCCTTATTAACATGCAGGGTCATGGCCCTGAGACTGGGCTTCAGCCTGCTAAAATTCCAAACATTCTGTTTTCTCCCACTCTAAAGATGCCAGCAGTTAGAAGCCTTTCTACTTTTGGAGAGACCAACACTACCTCCAAACTGGTATTGAGAAATTGGGAGGGTGTGGTTCTTTACAGAAAAAAAACTGGCCAGTGTTCTTATCCAGGGCCCTTGGACTGAGACTGGGTGTCTGACATCTAAAATTCCGAAAGGATCAGGATTTCTCCCAGACTAAAGATGCCAAGCAGTTAGAATCCTGGCTACTTTTGGAGAGACAATGTCTTCCTCAAAATTGCTATTAAGAAACTGGGAGGGTGTGGTTTTTTTTAGAGAATTGTCCCATGTTCGTAGCAAGGGCAATGGGCCTGAGACTGGGCGTATGACAGCTCAAATTTCGAAGGGATCAGGATTTCTCCCAGACTAAAGATGCCACCAGTTAGAACCATGGCTGTTTTTGGAGAGACTGTATCTTCCTCCTAAATGGTATTAAGAAACTGGGAGGGTGTGGTTATTTTCAGAGTAAAAATGGCCTATGTTCGTGTCCAGGTAAATGGGCCTAAGACTGGGCGTCTGACAGCTAAAATTTGAAATGGATCAGGATTTCTCCCAGACTAAAGATTCCACCACTGAAAACCCTGGCTGTTTCATGAGTGCCAAGATCCTCCTCTAAAGGTGTATTACAAAAGTGATGAAGTGATCTTTATTTCACAAAGAACAAGGCCCATCTTTGCATGCAGGGGCATGGTCCAGAGATTTGGCTTCGGCCTGCTAAAATTCCAAACCGAATGTTTCTCCCATACTAAAGATGCCAAGCAGTTAGAATCCTGGCTACTTTTGGAGAGACAATGTCTTAGTGAAAACTGCTATTAAGAAACTGGGAGGGTGTGGTGTTTTTCAGATGGAAAATTGCCCATGTTTGTAGCCAGGGTACTTGGCCTGAGACTGGGTGTCTGACAGCTCAAATTCCGAAGGGATCAGGATTTCTCCAAGACTGAAGATGCCACCAGTTAGAACCCTGGCTACTTTTGGAGAGACTGTATCTTCCTCCTAAATGGTATTAAGAAACTGGGAGGGTGTGTTTTTTTACTGAGGGAAAATTGCCAATGTTCATATCCAGGGCCCTTGGCCTGAGACTGGGCGTCTGAAACCTCAAATTCCGAAGCAATCAGGATTTCTCCCAGACTAAAGATGCCACCACTGAGAACTATGGCTATTCATGGAGTGCCAAAAGCCTCCTCTAAAAGGATATTACAAAAGTGGTGGAATGATCTTTTTTTATAGTGCATGCAGGGCCATTGGCCTAAGTCCGGGCTTCGGCCTGCTGAAATTCCGAAAGGATCAGGATTTCTCCCAGACTAAACATGCCAGCAGTTAGAACCCTGGCTACTTTTGGAGAGAAATTGTCTTCCTCTAAACTGCCATTAAGAAACTGGGAGGGTGTGGTTTTTTCAGAGGGCAAATAGCCAGTGTCCTGGCCAGGACCTTTGGCCTGAGACTGGGCGTCTGACACCTAAAATTTCGGAAGGATCACGATTTCTTCCAGACTAAAGACGCCACATCTTAGAACCTTGGCTGTTTTTGCAGATAAACTGTCTTCCTTCAAACAGGTATTAAGAAACTAGGAGGGTGTGTTTTTTTCAGAGGAAAAGGGCCCATGTTCGTGTCCAAGGCAATGGGCCTGAGACTGGGCGTCTGACAGCTAAAATTCCAAATGGATCAGGATTTCTCCCAGACTAAAGATGCCACCACTGAGAACCCTGGCTACTTTTGGAGAGACAATGTCTTCCTCCATACTGGTATTAAGAAACTGGGAGCGTGTGGTTTTTTTCAGAGCAAAAATGGCCTATGTTCGTGTCCAGGGCAATGGGCCTGAGACTGGGCGTCTGACAGCTAAAATTCCAAATGGATCAGGACTTCTCCCACACTAAAAATGCCACCACTGAGAGCACTGGCTTCTTTTGGAGAGCCAACACTACTTTCAAACTGGTATTAAGAAACTGGGAGGGTGTGGTTTTTGTCAGAGGGAAAAATGGCCAATGTTCTTATCCAGGGACCTTGGCCTGAGACCAAATCCCAGACCTAATGTTTCTCCTAGACTAAAGATACCACCACATAGAATCCTGGCTACTTTTGGAGAGACAATGTCTTCCTCAAAACAACTATTAAGAAACTGGGAGGGTGTGGTTTTTTTCAGAGGAAATGGACCCATGTTCGTATATAAGGTAATGGGCCTGAGACTAGGCGTCTGACAGCTCTCATTCCAAAGGGATCAGGATTGTTCCTAGACTAAAGAGGCCAACACTGAGAACCCTGGCTACTTTTGCAGAGACCAACACTGCCTCCAAACTGGTTTTAAGAAACTGGGAGGGTGTGGTTTTTTTCAGAGGGAAAATAGCACATGTTCGCAGCCAGGGCTAAGGGCCTGAGACGGGGCATCTGACAGCTAAAATTCCGAATGATCAGGATTTCTCCCAGACTAAAGATGCCACCACTGAGAACCCTTGCTGTTCATGGAGTGCCAAAAGCCTCCACTAAATGTATATTACAAAAGTGGTGTTGTGATATTCATTTCACAGAGAAATAGGCCCTTCTTTACATGCAGGGGCATGGTCCTGAGACTGGGCTTCAGCCTGCTAAAATTACAAACCTTATGTTTTCTCCCACACTAAACATGCCAGCAGTTCGAATCCTCGCTACTTTTGGAGAGACAATGTCTTCCTCAAAACTGCTATTAAGGAACTGAGAAGCTGGTTTTTTTTCAGAGGAAACGGGCCCATGTTCGTAGCCAGGGCAATTGGCTTGAGACTGGGGTCTGACAGCACAAATTCCGAAAGGATCAGGATTTCTCCCAGACTAAAGATGCCACCACTGAGAACCCTGGCTACTTTTAGCGAGACAATGTCTTCCTCAAAACTGGTATTAAGAAACTGGGTCTTATTTCAAGAGAAATAGGCCTTCTTTGCATGCAGGATGGTCCGAGACTGGCTCGCCTGCAAAATTCCAAACCAGTTTTCTCCCACTAAAGATGCCAAGTTAGACTCTACTTTGGAGACAATTCTCCAAACTGTATTAAGAAACTGGAGGTGTTTTCAGAGGGCCATGTTTTAGGATTGCTGAGACTGGGTCTGACAGCCAAATTCAAGGATCAGGATTTCTCCCAGATAAAGATGCCACCTTAGACCTGGCTACTTTTGAGAACATCTTCTCAAATGGTATTAAGAAACTGGAGGTGTGGTTTTTCAGAGGAAAATGGCCATGTTCTATCCAGGCATGGGCCTGAGACTGGGCTCTGAACCAAATTCAAACAGATTTCTCCAGACTAAAGATCCACCACTTAGAACCTGGCTACTTTTGGAGAGACAATGTCTTCCTCCAAACTGTATTAAGAAACTGGGAGGGTGTGGTTTTTTCAGAGAAATGGCCATGTTCTTCTAGGGCAATGGGCCTGAGACTGGGCTCTGACAGCTAAAATTCCAATGGATCAGGATTTCTCCCAGACTAAAGATGCCACCACTAGAACCTGGCTCTTTGAGAGCAACATTCTTCCAAACTGGTATTAAGAAACTGGAGAGGTGTGGTTTTTCAGAGGAAAAATGGCCATGTTCTATCCAGGGCCTTGGCCTGAGACCAGAACCTAAATTCAAGATGGTTTCTCCAGACTAAAATGCCACACATAGAACCTGTACTTTTGGAGAGAATCTTCTCAAACACTTTAGAAACTGGAGGTGTGTTTTCAGAGGAAATGCCAGTTCATGAGGAATGGCCTGAGACTGCTCTGACAGCTATTCAAGATCAGGATTTTCCAGACTAAAGATGCCACACTAGAACCTGGCTACTTTTGGAGAGACAACTCCTCAAATGGTATTAAGAAACTGGGAGGTGTGGTTTTCAGAGAAAATGCATGTTTCAGGGCAAGGCTGAGACGGGCATCTGAACTAAATTCGAAGATCAGGATTTCTCCCAGACTAAAGATGCCACCACTGAGAACCCTGGCTACTTTGGAGACTGTATCTTCCTCCTAAATGGTATAAGAAACTGGGAGGTTGTGGTTTTTACAGAGGGAAAATGCATGTTCATATCCAGGGCTTGGCATGAGACTGGCGTCCTCAAATTCAAGAATGAGGATTTCTCCCAGACTAAAAATGCACACACTGAGAACCCTGGCTGTTCATGGAGGCCAAAGCCTCCTCTAAATGGATATTACAAAAGTGGTGAAGTGATCTTTATTTCACAGAGAAATAGGCCCTTCTTTGCATGCAGGGCATGGTCCTGAGACTGGGCTTCGCCTGCTAAAATTCAAACCTAATGTTTTCTCCAGACTAAAGATGCCAGCAGTTAGAACACTGGCTACTTTGGAAGACCAACATGTCTTCCTCAAACTGTATTAAGAAACTGGGAGGTGTGGTTTTTTCAGAGGATAAATGCCAACTGTTCTTATCCAGGCACATTGGCCTGAGACTGGGGTTGACAGTAAATTCCAAATGGATCAAGATTTCTCCTAGACTAAAGATGCCCCCTTAGAACCCTGGCTACTTTTGCAGAAAATGATCCTTCCTCCCAACTGGTATTAAGAAACTGGAGTGATGGTTTTTTGACCAAAAAATGGCCATAGTGTAGTCCAGGGCATGAGCGTGATCTGGGCTGTCTGACATCCTAAAATTCGAGCAATCAGGATTTCTCCCAGACTAAAATGCTACCACTAGAATCTGGCTATTTTGGAGAGACTATGTCTTCCTCAAAACTGCTATTAAAAACTGGGAGGGTGCGGTTTTTTCGCAGGGAAAAGGCCATTTTTCATATCCAGGGTAATTGGCCTGAGACTGGGCGTCTGACAGTCAAATTCCAAAGGGATCAGGATTCCTCCTAGACTAAAAATGCCACCAGTTACAACCCTGCTACTTTTGGAGAGACTGTATCTTCCTCCTCAGTGGTATTAAGAAACTGGGTGGGTGTGGTTTTCTCAGAGCAAAAATGGCCTGTGTTCTTGTCCAGGGCAATGGGCCTGAGACTGGGCGTCTGACATATAAAATTCGGAAAGGATCAGGATTTTTCCCAGACTAAAGATGCCACCACCTAGAATTCTGGCATCTTTTGGAGAGTCAATGTCTTCCTAAAAACTGTGTTAAGAAACTGGGAGGGTGTGGTTTTTCAGAGGGAAAATTGCCAATGTTGAGGCTGGGTACGTGGCCTGAGACTGGGCGTCGACAGCTAAACTTCCGAAAGGATCAGGATTTCTCCCAGACTAAAAATGCCACCCTTAAAAACCTTGGCTACTATTGCCGATAAAATGTCTTTCCCCAAACTGGTATTGAGAAACTGGAAGGGTGTGTTTTTTCAGAGAAAATGGTCCATGTTCTAGCCAGGGCAATGGGCCTTAGACTGGCGCTGACAGCTAAAATTCCAATGGATCAGGATTTGTCCCAACTAGGATGTCAGCAGTTAGAAGCCTGACTCCTTTGGAGAGTCCATCACTAGCACTAAACTGGTATTAAGAAACTGGGAGAGTATGGTTTTTTTCAGAGGGAAAATGGCCAATGTTCGATCGAGGTAATTGGCCTTAACCTGGACGTCTGAAAGGTCAAATTCTGAAGGGATCAGGATTTCTCCTAGACTAAAGATGCCTCCCTTAGAATCTTGGCTACTTTGCAGATAAAATGTCCTCGCAACTGTATTAAGAAACTGGAAGTGTGGTTTTTTCGGGAAAAATGCCATGTTTTGTCCAGGCAATGGGCCGCAGATAGGTCTGACAGCTAAAATTCGAAGATCAGGATTTCTCCCAGACTAAAATGCCACCACTGAGAACCTGGCTACTTTTGGAGAGACATGTCTTCCTCAAAACTGTATTAAGAAACTGGGAGGGTGGGTTTTTTCAGAGGAAAAGGCCATTTCATATCCAGGGTACTTGGCCTGAGACTGGGCGTCTGACAGCTCAAATTCCAAAGGATCAGGATTTCTCCTAGACTAAAAATGCCACCAGTTAGAACCCTGCTACTTTTGGAGAGACTGTATCTTCCTCCTCAAATGGTATTAGAAACTAGAGGGTGTGTTTTTTCAGAGGAAAAGGCCCATGTTTGATCCAGGGCATGGCCTGAGACTGGCGCTCTGACCTACTAAAATTGAAAGGACTAAGATTTTCTCCAGACTAAAGATGCCATCCCTAGAATTCTGGCTACTTTGGAGAGACAATGTCTTCCAAACTGGTTTAAGAAACTGGAGGGTTGGTTTTTCAGAGGAAAATGGCCATGTTCTGATCTGCAGTGGCCTGAGACTGGGCGTCGAACTAATTCCGAAGCATCAGGATTTCTCCCACTAAAATGCCACTTAAATCTTGGATATTTGGAACAATGTCTTCTCCAGAACTGTATTAGAAACTGAAGTTGGTTTTTTTCAGAGAAAATGTCCAGTTCTGCAGGCAATGGGCCTGAGATGGCGATTTCTCCCAGACTAAAAATGCCACCACTTAGAATCGTGGCTACTTCTGGAGAGACAATGTCTTCCTCCAAACTTGTATTAAGAAACTGGGAGGGTGTGGTTTTTTTCAGAGGTAAATGTCCACTGTTCGTGTCCAGGGCAATGGGCCTGAGACTGGGCGTCTGACAGTTAAAATTCTGAATGGATCAAGATTTCTCCCAGACTAAAGATGCCACCCCTTAGAACCCTGGCTACTATTGCAGATAAAATGTCCTTCTGCAATCTGGTATTAAGAAACTGGAACTGTATGGTTTTTTTGTGACCAAAAAAATGGCCTATGTTTGTGTCCACGGCAATGGGCGCGCGACTGGGTGTCTGACATCGAAAATTCCGAAGCAATCAGGATTTCTCCCAGACTAAAAATGCTACCACTGAGAATCTTGGCTATTTTGGAGAGACTATGTCTTCCTCAAAACTGCTATTAAAAATCTGGGAGGGTGCGGTTTTTTTCGCAGGGAAAAAGGCCATTTTTCATATCCAGGGTAATTGGCCTGAGACTGGGCGTCTGACAGTTCAAATTCCAAAGGGATCAGGATTCCTCCTAGACTAAAAATGCCACCAGTTACAACCCTGGCTACTTTTGGAGAGACTGTATCTTCCTCCTCAGTGGTATTAAGAAACTGGGTGGGTGTGGTTTTTCTCAGCGCAAAAATGGCCTGTGTTCTTGTCCAGGGCAATGGGCCTGAGACTGGGCGTCTGACATATAAAATTCGGAAAGGATCAGGATTTTTCCCAGACTAAAGATGCCATCACCTAGAATTCTGGCATCTTTTGGAGAGTCAATCTCTTCCTAAAAACTGGTGTTAAGAAACTGGGAGGGTGTGGTTTTTTCAGAGGGAAAATTGCCAATGTTCGTAGGCTGGGTACGTGGCCTGAGACTGGGCGTTCGACAGCTAAACTTCCGAAAGGATCAGGATTTCTCCCAGACTAAAAATGCCACCCCTTAAAAACCTTGGCTACTATTGCCGATAAAATGTCTTTCTCCAAACTGGTATTGAGAAACTGGAAGGGTGTGTTTTTTTCAGAGAAAAATGGTCCATGTTCGTAGCCAGGGCAATGGGCCTGAGACTGGGCGTCTGACAGCTAAAATTCCGAATGGATCAGGATTTGTCCCACACTAAGGATGTCAGCAGTTAGAAGCCTGACTCCTTTTGGAGAGTCCATCACTAGCTCCAAACTGGTATTAAGAAACTGGGAGGGTATGGTTTTTTTCAGAGGGAAAATGGCCAATGTTCGTATCGAGGATAATTGGCCTTAACCTGGACGTCTGAAAGGTCAAATTCTGAAGGGATCAGGATTTCTCCTAGACTAAAGATGCACCCCTTAGAACCCTGGCTACTTTTGAAGAGACTGTATCTTCCTCCTAAATGGTATTAAGAACCTGGGAGGGTGTGGTTTCTTAAAGAGCGAAAAAATCCAATGTTCATATCCAGGGCAGTGGGATCGAGGCTGAGCGTCGTGACAGCTAAGATTCCGGATGGATCAGGATTTCTCCCAGACTAAAGATGCCGCCCCTTAGAACCCTGTCTACTATTGCAAATAAAATGTCATCCTCTAAGCTGCTATTAAGAAACTTGGAGGGGGTTGTTTTTTCAGTGGAAAAGAACCCATGATTTTATCCAAGGTATTTAGCCTGAGGCTTGTTGTCGAACAGCTTAAATTCTGAAAGGATCAGGATTTCTCCCAGACTAAAGATGCCACCACTGAGAACCCTGGCTACTATATGAGAGACTGTATCTTCCTCCTAAATGGTATTAAATAACTGGGAGGTTTTGGTTTTTTACAGAGGGAAAACGGCCAATGTTCATATCCAGGGGCCTTGGCCGGAGACAGGCCATCTGAAACCTCAAATTCTGAATGGATCCGGATTTCTCCCAGACGAAAAATACTAACACTGAGAACTCTGGCTGTTCATGGAGAGCCAAAGTCCTCCTCTAAACGGATATTACAAAAGTGGTGAAGTGATCTTTATTTCACAGAGAAATAGGCCCTTCATTGCATGCAGGGCCATGGTCCTGAGATTCGGCTTCGGCCTGCTAAAATTCCAAACCTAATGTTTTCTCCCAGACTAAAGATGCCAGCAGTTAGAAGCCTGGCTACTTTTGGAGAGACCAACACTACCTCCAAACTGGTATTAAGAAACTGGGATGGTGTGGTTTTGTTCAGAGGAACATGTCCAGTGTTAGTGTTTAGGGCAGTGGGCCGGAAACTGGGCGTCTGAATCCTCAAATTCCGAAGGGATCAGGATTTCTCCCAGACTAAAGATGCCACCACTTAGAATTCTAGCTACTTCTGGATCGACAATGTCTTCCTCCAAACTTGTATTAAGAAACCAGGAGGGTGTGGTTTTTTACAGAGGAAAATGTCCAGTGTTCGTTTCCAAGGCGCTTGGCATGAGACTGGGCGTCTGAAACGTCAGATTCCGAAGCAATCAGAATTTCTCCCAAACTAAACATGCCACCGTATATAATCCTGGCTACTTTTGGAGGGACAATATTTTCCTCCAAACTTGTATTAAGAAACTGGGAGGGTGAGGTTTATTTCAGAGGAATATGTCCAGTGTTCGTTTCAAGGGCCCTTGGCCTGAGACTGGGCGTTTGAAACCTCAAATTCCGAAGGGAACAGGATTTCTCCCAGACTAAAGATGCCACCAGTTATAACCGTGGCTACTTTTGGAGAGACTGTATCTTCCTTTTAAAGTGTATTAAGAAACTGGGAGGGTGTGGTATTTTGCAGAGGGAAAATGGCCAATGTTCATATCCAGGGCCCTTGCCCTGAGACCGGGCGTCTGAAACCTCAAATTCCGAAGCAATCAGGATATCTCCCAGAGACTGGGCGTCTGACAGTTAAAATTCTGAATGGATCAAGATTTCTCCCTGACTAAAGATGCTACCCCTTAGAACCCTGGCTATTGCAGATAAAATGTCCTTCTGCAATCTGGTATTAAGAATCTGGAACTCTATGGTTTTGTGACCAAAAAAATGGCCTATGTTGTGTCCAGGGCAATGGCGTGCGACTGGGTGTCTGACATCTAAAATTCCGGCAATCAGGATTTCTCCCAGACTAAAAATGCTACCACTGAGAATCTTGGCTATTTTGGAGAGACTATGTCTTCCTCAAAACTGCTATTAAAAACTGGGAGGTGCGGTTTTTCGCAGGGAAAAAGGCCATTTTCATATCCAGGGTAATTGGCCTGAGACTGGGCGTCTGACAGTTCAAATTCCAAAGGGATCAGGATTCCTCCTAGACTAAAAATGCCACCAGTTACAACCTGGCTACTTTTGGAGAGACTGTATCTTCTCCTCAGTGGTATTAAGAAACTGGGTGGGTGTGGTTTTTCTCAGAGCAAAAATGGCCCTGTGTTCTTGTCCAGGGCAATGGGCCTGAGACTGGGCGTCTGACATATAAAAATCGGAAAGGATCAGGATTTTCCCAGACTAAAGATACCACCACCTAGAATTCTGGCATCTTTTGGAGAGTCAATCTCTTCCTAAAAACTGGTGTTAGAAACTGGGGAGGTGTGGTTTTCAGAGGGGAAAATTGCCAATGTTCGTAGGCTGGCACGTGGCCTGAGACTGGCGGTTCGACAGCTAAACTTCCGAAAGGATCAGGATTTCTCCCAGACTAAAAATGCCACCCCTTAAAAAAACCTTGGCTACTATTGCCGATAAAATGTCTTTCTCCAAACTGGTATTGAGAAACTGAAGGGGTGTGTTTTTTTCAGAGAAAAATGGTCCATGTTCGTAGCCAGGCAATGGGCCTGAGACTGGGCGTCTGACAGCTAAAATTCGAATGGATCAGGATTTGTCCCACACTAAGATGTCACCATTAGAACCCTGCTACTTTGGAGAACTGTCTTCCTCCAAATGGTATTAAGAAACTGGGAGGTTGGTTTTCAGAGGAAAATATCAGGATTTCTCCCACACTAAAGATGCCACCACTTAGAATCTTGGATATTTTTGGAGAGACAATGTCTTCCTCAGAACTGCTATTAAGAAACTCTGAAGTTGTGGTTTTTTTCAGAGGAAAATTTCCAGCGTTCCTGTCGAGGGCAATGGACCTGAGACTGGGCGTCTGACAGCTAAAATCCTGAATGGATCAACATTTCTCCAAGACTAAATATGCCACAACTGAGAACACTGGCTACTTTTGGAGAGACCAACACTACCTCAAAACTGGTATTAAGACACTGGGAGGGTGTGGTTTATTTCAGAGGAAAAAATGGCCAATGTTCTTATCCAGGCACCTTGGCCTGAGACTGGGTGTATGACAGCTCAAATTCCGAAATGATCAGGATTTCTCCTAGACTGAAGATGCCTCCGCATAGAATCTTGGCTACTTTTGGAGAGACTGTATCTTCCTCCTGAATGGTATTAAAAACTGGAGGGTGTGGTTTTTTACAGAGGGAAAATGGCCAAAGTTCATATCCAGGGCCCTTGAGCTGATACTGGGCGTCTGAGACCTCAAATTCCGAAGGGATCAGGATTTCTCCCAGACTAAAAATGCCACCACTTAGAATCGTGGCTACTTCTGGAGAGACAATGTCTTCCTCCAAACTTGTATTAAGAAACTGGGAGTGTGTGGTTTTTTTCAGAGGAAAATGTCCTGTGTGCGTGTCCAGGGCAATGGGCCTGAGACTGGGCATCTGAAACCTCAAATTCCGAAGCAATCAGGATTTCTCCCAGACTAAAAATGCCACCACTTAGAATCCTGGCTACTTCTGGAGAGACAATGTCTTCCTCCAAACTTGTATTAAGAAACTGGGAGGGTGTGGTTTTTTTCAGAGGTAAATGTCCACTGTTCGTGTCCAGGGCAATGGGCCTGAGACTGGGCGTCTGACAGTTAAAATTCTGAATGGATCAAGATTTCTCCCAGACTAAAGATGCTACCCCTTAGAACCCTGGCTACTATTGCAGATAAAATGTCCTTCTGCAATCTGGTATTAAGAATCTGAACTCTATGGTTTTTGTGACCAAAAAAATGGCCTATGTTTGTGTCCAGGGCAATGGGCGTGTGACTGGGTGTCTGACATCTAAAATTCCGAAGCAATCAGGATTTCTCCCAGACTAAAAATGCTACCACTGAGAATCTTGGCTATTTTGGAGAGACTATGTCTTCCTCAAAACTGCTATTAAAAACTGGGAGGGTGCGGTTTTTTCGCAGGGAAAAAGGCCATTTTTCATATCCAGGGTAATTGGCCTGAGACTGGGCGTCTGACAGTTCAAATTCCAAAGGGATCAGGATTCCTCCTAGACTAAAAATGCCACCAGTTACAACCCTGGCTACTTTTGGAGAGACTGTATCTTCCTCCTCAGTGGTATTAAGAAACTGGGTGGGTGTGGTTTTTCTCAGAGCAAAAATGGCCTGTGTTCTTGTCCAGGGCAATGGGCCTGAGACTGGGCGTCTGACATATAAAATTCGGAAAGGATCAGGATTTTTCCCAGACTAAAGATGCCACCACCTAGAATTCTGGCATCTTTTGGAGAGTCAATCTCTTCCTAAAAACTGGTGTTAAGAAACTGGGAGGGTGTGGTTTTTTCAGAGGGAAAATTGCCAATGTTCGTAGGCTGGGTACGTGGCCTGAGACTGGGCGTTCGACAGCTAAACTTCCGAAAGGATCAGGATTTCTCCCAGACTAAAAATGCCACCCCTTAAAAACCTTGGCTACTATTGCCGATAAAATGTCTTTCTCCAAACTGGTATTGAGAAACTGGAAGGGTGTGTTTTTTTTCAGAGAAAAATGGTCCATGTTCGTAGCCAGGGCAATGGGCCTGAGACTGGGCGTCTGACAGCTAAAATTCCGAATGGATCAGGATTTGTCCCACACTAAGGATGTCAGCAGTTAGAAGCCTGACTCCTTTTGGAGAGTCCATCACTAGCTCCAAACTGGTATTAAGAAACTGGGAGGGTATGGTTTTTTTCAGAGGGAAAATGGCCAATGTTCGTATCGAGGGTAATTGACCTTAACCTGGACGTCTGAAAGGTCAAATTCTGAAGGGATCAGGATTTCTCCTAGACTAAAGATGCACCTCTTAGAACCCTGGCTACTTTTGAAGAGACTGTATCTTCCTCCTAAATGGCATTAAGAAACTGGGAGGGTGTGGTTTCTTAAAGAGCGAAAAAATCCAATATTCATATCCAGGGCAGTGGGATCGAGGCTGAGCGTCGTGACAGCTAAAATTCCGGATGGATCAGGATTTCTCCCAGACTAAAGATGCCACCACTGAGAACCCTGGCTACTTTCGGAGAGACTGTATCTTCCTCCTAAATGGTATTAAGAAACTGGGAGGGTGTGGTTTTTTACAGAGGGAAAATGGCGTATGTTCATATCCAGGGCCCTTGGCCGGACACAGGCCGTCTGAAACCTCAAATTCCGAAGCAATCAGGATTTCTCCCAGACGAAAAATACTAACACTGAGAACTCTGGCTGTTCATGGAGAGCCAAAAGCCTCCTCTAAATGGATATCACAAAAGTGGTGAAGTGATCTTTATTTCACAGAGGAATAGGCCATTCTTTGCATGCAGGGGCATGGTCCTGAGACTGGGCTTCGGCCTGCTAAAATTCCAAACCCAATGTTTTCTCCCAGACTAAAGATGCCAGCAGTTATAAGCCTGGCTACTGTTGGAGAGATCAACACTACCTCCAAACTGGTATTAAGAAACTGGGATGGTGCGGTTTTGTTCAGAGGAAAATGTCCAGTGTTCGTGTTGAGGGCAATGGGCCTGAAACTGGGCATCTGAAACCTCAAACTCCGAAGGGATCAGGATTTCTCCCAGACTAAAGATGCCACCACTTAGAATCGTGGGTACCTCTGGAGAGACTGTATCTTCTACATAAAGTATATTTAGAAACTGGGAGGGTGTGGTTTTTACAGAAGGAAAA
>JAREIS010001141.1:0-29449 GCA_030060385.1 Muscicapa striata striata
CTCCCATTTCTGTCCTCTCCTGCAAAAAAACCTCATAGTCTAGAGTTCCAGCTGGTGGCCATCTGAGACCTTCTCTCAGCTTATAAAGGGACCCTCATTGCATGCAAAATTTGATCAAACTTCACTTATTTTCAGTGTCCCCATCTCCTACTAACTCTTTCCAGTGTGTCAAAACACAGCCTAAAGGTCTAGACTTAGAAATCTCCTTGCTTTGACTAGTACCCATTATCTCCTTCTTCTTTTGTTACCCTGCTTCCACCCAAATTTCTCTCCACGCAGCCTCACAGTCCTTTCCCAATCTTCCCCCCACACACGCATGCCCAAGTTGCAGGTACTAAATGTGATTTTCCACACACAAACTTTAGAATATGGAGTTCAAAATCAGCTTGTTAGGATGCCTTGATTTACACTGAGATGGCCTTTGCCATCTCTCAGAGGAACAATACTAATGTTTTTCACAAATCCTACACTGTAAAAGTAACCACTCAGGGTGCCAACTTCTAGAAGCCCCAAAAGGCTCATAACACCCGCACAGGCAAGCTGTTCCACTTCTCTCTTGAATGACCAAACTGTCTTATGCAGGCTGTTCCCAGTCCAAAGCTACCAATCTCCCTGCTGAAGTTCCATGTATTCCTTCCAGGTGAACCTTATCATTTCCTTCTTCTATCCAATAGTTCACTTGATTCACAAATTCCCAATGATCCAGTTCAAATCACTGAGGGAGGGGAATTCCGTCTATTCTTCTAGCCATGATTTAAAATATCAAACCACAACACTGTAACTCTGACACTCCACAAATACAACCCCCTTATATTTTAAATTCCCAAGGGTCAGAACACACAACTGCAGGATGGAAGTTCCTTTAATTGTCTTGCCAGACTTACACCGTTCTTTCATCCTCTCTCAGCTGGGAGTAATTCCCAGTCAAACGCCAAACAAGAACTAGTTTGGCTTGAGTATACTCCAACCAAAAATACCCCATTTATTCTACCACCCTCTCAACTTACAGTGGTCCAGTCCCCTTCTGTATTCAAAACTCTCCTGGCTCAAGCTGAAACCACCTAGAAAGAGCCTGCCTAGATGGCCGGGCTCCTTCAGCTTGGGCTCGAGCTTCAGCAGCCACTTCTATCAGCAAACTATAACAGTGCAGCCAACAACATAGCCTGAGTAACAACACAGGAAGCACAGGGCAGAATTACCAGTTTGCTGCATTTATAACTTTGGTCACAAGGTGGCAATTTTACCCTAAAAATGCACAATGACCAGTGGCAGCAGGGGACCGGTTAACCCCAAATACCAAGTGTTACAGGGAATACCATCCCCTGTAAACAGGAACTCCCCACGCACAACCCGAATCCCAGAGTCAAAATCACTGCGGGGAAGGGTATCTCTTTATTAAGGGACAAAGTATTCACCTCTTGTCAACACAGCACACAGCATGCAGCAATTTCAAATGGTTGCCCCAACCACTTTGCCCTTCTCCAGCGGTTTTGGTCCCCCAAAAACAAAAACGCCGATCCCAGCTCCCACTTGCCTCATACTAAGTACATCTCACCAATCACAATCCCAGTCACTCACAAAGTAATGACACAGTCAAAATAACAATGATTAAAATAGCAGCAACAAAAATATCAGCAATAAACAAGGGTTTGCCCAGTTCAACCCCAGAACTTCTAATGTTCCCCTGACAGAACAAACCCTTTCACTGGCCACTGCACCCTCCTGATGCTTGCAAGCAAAACTGCACAGGCGTGTGCTGAGTGCAGAATGTCTTCAGTGACTTATCAGCAGCCTTTTAGCCACATGTATGTCTTACAGGCTGCCCCACATAATTTTAAACATTTCGTTTTCTCTGCAGTCCAGCAACAGGTCTTGCTTGTCTGAGCAGCTGGGGAGCAAAGGTCCCTCCAGGAAGGTCCTAGTGGCGCCAGAGAAATTCACAGCCAAAATCTTGCAGCCAAAGAGAGGAGTCCTGCCGTGGTCACCAAAATGATGCAGAAACAAAAACTCACTAACCAGTTAAAGTTAGAAAGTGGTATGTTTATTGTGATGCTGGGTACACCAGGAAGAAATCTCCCACAGGGATGTGCAAAGAACACAGGGCTCTTGCCTTCTTTTATCAACAGAAATCTTACTTATTAATGTAATTCTATTACATATGCATTATACATATTACATATACATATACACATACACGTACACGTATACATATACATATACATATACATATACATATACATATACATATACATATACATATACATTACCTAATCCTGCCTAGCCCAGCTTTGCATTAAAATTAGCTCAAAGTCCTTTTACACTTGCACACTTCCTTCCTCCAAATGGGTCAGTGGGTGTTTGAAATGGGTCAGTGGTCCCCTAATGATGAAGTCAGGAAGCCTTCCTCGCTTTCAACTTTTCACTTTTCTCTTGTTGCTAGGTTCTTGGGACCATTGGCCATAGTTCAAGCTCCCAACCTGGTTCTGGCTGGTTTTGGGGTCCAGGTGCAGTTATGGTTTCTTCACTTTAACAATATCCCAACTACCCATCCTGACATAACAAAGCCATGCAAGTCATTTATTGTCTTAGCTCTACTGGTTCAGCTACTAATAATTAACTTTCTACATTGCTTCTACCCTCATCATTATATGTATAATTTCTATTCCATAGCTAAGATCTTATCCTTTGATTTTTTCTTCACGAAGCTGATTATGTTATAGATACAAAAACAATCAAGGTGTTGTATCAGGATTCTGTGGCTAGAGTGTGCTTAAACCAGCTTGAAAAATGCCCTATTTGCAAAGTCCCAAGTGCCAGCGGGACTTGACGGTATTGGCAGATTTTGTGTGTCAGTAATCTCCAGATTTATGGAATTTTTGAGGTGGAGTCCCAGTTTCAGACAGGGACATCTGGATAAGAAGGACATTTATTTTCCACAGAAAGGAAAGCACAGAACTCAAGTGTTTCAAAGGCAGAAGAGGAGAGAGGTGGCTCCTGGGAGACTGAGCCAGCCAGACATGTTTTTCTTGACAGCTTTTGTCATGGAGGAATCCATGGATACACAGAATTTGGGAGGCAGATTCCCAATTTCAGCCATGAACACCTTGATGAGAAGGACAGCTCCTTTCCTTTGGATAGAAAGGACCAAGCCCCAGTGTTCCAAAAGCAGGTGAGAGGCAACCCCCTGTGGGTTACTTTGTGTTGGAGAATGGTGTCCAGGACAAACTGAGAAGCTCTGTATAAGCTAGTTACTACATTGTGGTTTATTACAAGGGCGTGGGTGCACAGAGTCCTGCTAGAAGCCGCCAGCCGCGGCTAGGAGCAGGAGCAGGACAGAAAAACAGTGGGGGTGAAAGAGAGAAGGGAGGGAGGGAGGGAGGGAGGGAGAGAGAGAGAGAGGAGGGAGCAAAAGAGGAGAAAGCAAGAGAGAGATTTCCCATTTACAATACAATAAATATTCTTCTATCATGAATATTCTAATTCCCATTAACCAGTGTAATACAAAATAAATTCTATAGCATTTGCATAGAGTCTGTAGGAGCCATGATATTGGCATAGTGTGTTACATTTCAAACTCTAAAAACTACCTTTTGTAGCCTGGGGGGATTGAGTCAGACCCTCGTGCCCACCCTGAGGCAGAATGTATTTTTTAATCACTGGGGGATTGGCCCAAGCCAGCTACCCCATTGTCTCGTGGTTATTTAATAACTATGGTTTGGTATCTTGAAAGTGGCTTTCATTTCCATCATATCTATGGTTTCTATATTCTCAGAATCTGAGCATTTATATTTGTGGGGTTCATCTTTTCCATTTTTCCCAACAGCCTCCAAGAGGCCAAGGGCAGCCAGACCTGTCTTGGCAGCTTTCACTTGGGAGCAATCTTTGAATACAGGGAATTTCAGAGGTAGAATCTCAGTTTTGGCCATGGGCATCTGGACTAGAAGAAGAGTTTTTTCATTAGGAAGGAAAGCACAGAGCCCAAGTGTTTCAAAGGCAGATGAGAGCCAGTCCTCAGGAAGCCAAGGCCATCCAGACTTGTCAGCCATGGCAGCTTTTGTCTGAGAGCTATCCTTGGATATAGGAAATTCTGGAGGTGGATTCCCAATTTTGGCGATGGACACCTCGATGTGAAAGGTGCTTTTTTCCTGTAAGAAACAAAAGCACATGCTCCCAGTGTTTCAAAGACAGAGGAGAGGTGGCCCCTGGGCGGCCAAGCCAGCCAGATCTGTCTGTCCTGGCAAATTTCATCTGGGAACAATTTTGCATATATGAAAATTAAGAGAAAGAATCCCAGTTTTGGCCATGGACACCTAAAGAGGGACAGTTCTTTTCCTCAGAAAGGAAGGCACAGTGCCCCAGTGCTTCAGTAGCAGATGAGCAGTGGCCCTCAACATGCCAACATCAGCCAGACCTTTCAGGTGGCACCCAAGAGGCCCAGGCAGCCAGACTTGTTCTGTGTTCCCTTGGATCCATGGGCCCCCACAGTGCCACCATTGTCTCCTTGAGTCCATGAGTTCCTTTAGTGTCATAATACTCTCCTTATCACAATATTCTCCTTGCTTTTGTAGTGTCACAATGGCTCCTTGTTTCCATAAGGTCTGGCAGTGTCACCATGGCCCCTGGATTCCATGTGCCCCACTGTGTCACAATGGTTCTTGTGACAATGGTTCTCTGCTCTTTGGTTCTACAGGCCCCACAGCTTCATCACTGACCCTTGGTTCCATACGAGTCCTGAGTATCACAATGGTCCTCCTGATTCCATGAGGCACCAGAGTGTCACAATGGTCTCTTTGGTTCCATGAGGTACCAGAGTGTCTCCATGGTGTCCCTGAACCCACATTGTCACAACTGACCCATGGTTCCATGAGGTTCTGCAGTGTCACCGTGGTTGCTGTCAGAGGCTGGATGAGATCAATGTCCCAGACACCTCGGGATGGGCTGTCAATCAGTCACACAGTGGGCTGGTGCTGACCCAGGCTCTGATTGCCCCAGCAATCACAAGTCCTACCTGGGAGGAGGCCCAAAAAGGCCCAGGGGCTCAAAACATGGAGCAGGCGCTCAGCCCATAGTCCATACCCTGCCTTCTCCTGGGGTCTGTGTCTCACCCACACTGGAACCCTAGGAGTTGGTAGCCATATGTGTGTGCCTTTCTATAGAGCTTCTGTCTTTCTCTCTCTCTCTCTCCTCTCCTAATGCTCTTTATATGGGACAGTTTTGGGTATCTCAACAACTGAAGTATTTAAAGATTCCCAAGTTAAATGGGTTAAGTTAATGAAGTTTCTGCTATGACAAGTGTTTTATGTTGAATTGGATGTTGTATTGAATCCTTTTCAAGCATTCCTTGATTTTCTATACTTTGCCAGTAAAATTTTTTGTCATTTTGATGCCATGAGAATATCTGGCTCTGTTTTCTCCTGTGCACCAAACCTGAGTAAAGGAACCTTTGGTTACCCCCAGCATTTCAGTCTTCTGGGGTGTTGCAGCCCTGCAGGCTCACAATGGCCTCTTGTTTCCATGAGGCCCCACAGTGTCACACTGGCCCCTGGTTCCAGGAGCATCTGTAGTGTCACACAGGTTGATGCCATTTGTCCTTGCTGCCCCTCACATCCCACTGCCCCAGGAGCAGCCCCGAGCCACCTGGGAGGACAGGCCCTGCTGTGCCAGGCCTGGGCTCAGGCCTTGGCCTTTCTGCTGCCTCCAACCAGCCCAGGCCTTGCTCAGCATTGCAGTTCCCTGCTCATGCCTTTGGCTTCTGCAGTCCTGGCCTCATGGATCTGCTCTCAGCACTCCCTGGGGAGCCTTTGGCAGTCCCTGCCCTCAGTAGGGCCACTGATGCTCCAAGGGACTTGGAGTTTTGCTTCTGACTCTTGAGCAGCTTCTTCAACCTTCTCTCAGTGCCTGAGGGTCCTGGACTAAGCCCCAAATCCACCGTGGGGATCATTAAAATACAGACAGCCCTTGGGAGCTTTTTGTCTCCTTTAATTGTCTTTAAGTCTCCAGGGCTTGTGCAACTGCTTGGAGTAAGTTTGGAATTGTGTTTAGGAAGCAGATTTCAAAGTGCACCTCATGACATTTTTTTCTTTAATATAGTGAGGATTTTTAAATTTTTCATTTCAGAGAAGAGGGGACAGAAACATTCCGCAGGTGATTTTGATGCTGAATGTCTACTTAAGAGATTTGGGCACACAGAAGAATGAGTCCCTTTGCACGTTGTCCCTGTTTGGACAACCTGCTCCTCACCCCCAGCCTCACCATGTTTGATATCACCCACCTGGGACTGACATCCCTGTGCCCTGCCTCAGAGCCTTGTTCCCTGAGTTCTGCAGCTGGGTGTCCCAGCCCATTGCACCATGTCCCACCTACTCTCCTTAGGGCTCTGCCTGCACACAGGTCCGGGAGAAGTTTTCCTGTTGGTGAGGAAACAAACCCCACTGAGGAACAACATGCTCAGTCCAGGCTGCCTGGAATGACGTCACCTTTCTACAAGGGACAGTGTGACCAGAAATGATCTCTGTAAGCAGAATTCTCTGAGTCTTTCAGCTGAATTCTCTGTCCCTGTCCTTTCCCTTGATCCCTGTTCCAGATGGAAGCTGCTGGAACAGCAGCTTTATTCTCACCTTTATCCCCTCTTTTGAATGCAGACTGGTACTCCCAGGTGTGTTAAGCAGGTGTTGCTCAATGTTTTATGCAAAGCTTTTGTATCTTCTTGGAACCAAGGAGACACTTGTGACACTGTGGAAACTCATGGAAGCATAAAGCCATTGTGACATTGGGGCAGGATGGTATCAAGGAGAGCATTCTGATACTGCAGCTCCAAGGACACCATGGTGACACTATGGAAACTCATGGAGCCCTGGGTACTGTGACACAGCAGGGCCTTGTGGAACCAAGGAGTGAATTGTGACTGTTTCAAACCTCATGGAACCAAAGGACCATTGTGACACTTCAGAGCCTTGTGGACCAAGGTAACCACAGTGACACTGTGGGGTCCATGGAACAAAGGGGCCATGGTGACACTGTTGAGGCTCACTGACCAATGGTCCATTGTGACACTGAAGGGCAGTATGGAATCATGGAGACCATTGTGACACTACACAGTGTCACGGCAGCAAGGGGCCATTGTGGGGCCTCGTGGGACCAAGGGGCAGTTGTGGTACCATGGAAATTGTGACAACTGTGTCACCATGGAACCAAAGAGACCATTGTGACACTACAGGACCCCTTGGAACTAAGGATTGATGGAACAGTGTGTGACACATGGAACCGATGGGCCGTTGTCACACTGTGGGGTCGCATGGAATTACAGAGACCTTTGTGACACTGCAGGGCTTCATGGAATGAAGGGACAGTTCTGACACTGTGGGGCCCTGTGGAACAAAGAGGCAATCGTGACACTGATGTTACACTCTGTGACCGCATGGAGACAAGGTGAGCATTGTGATGTGGAACCTAATGGAATTGTTGCAAATGATACAAATTTGAATTTTTGTAATGTAACTTCAGTCAGGGGTTTGTTTGCCTTTGCCCAAGAAGAGGGGAATTGAAGTTTCTCTTCAAAAGACTTTGTTCACTAAGGTTGGGTGAGGCCTGATGAGTTTAATATCTACAGATTGGGAGTAACCAGAAGATCCACAGGAGGTAAATTGATATTAACAAACATCACACCCAGTGTGGTTGGAGACACCTGGTCTGGGAAAGGATTGGTAAAGACAACCAAAGAATGAGGACGTAGTTCTCTTCAAAGCAAAAAGAGTCAATCACCAATAGGAAATGGAATACTAAGAATTGTGTAAACTAAGGTCAGTGAATGTGAATTTCTTTGGGTTTGTCTATATAAATATGTGAAAAGCCTAGGAAATAACCATGTGTGATGGAATGATTTTCACTGCACAAACCAGGCATGTGTGGGTGGAATGATTTCTATTGCACCTGCTGGCCACAAAAACATCCTGGCCAGAAGAAAGTAATGCCTAGATACTCTAACAATGAGAAGATATTGTTGTGGAGTTACTTTTTTCATACAGTTTCAATGTCAGTCCCACTGAGGTTCATCTCCAACAAAGGCTCCTCCTGAACTCCTTGGAGGAGAGAATGGGAGGCCCTGATTGCACAAAACTCTCAGAGACTCCAAGACAAAAGCAAAACTCAAAAGACCTTGAAAATACGTGGAATCCCTGGGAGCATGAAGGAGCCCCCCAGGGCCATTCCTGACCAAGGCTCCCCAGGGACTGGTCCCAGTAGATCCCCGAGGCTACTGGGATGTGGGGGGATGCTGAGGGCAGGACAAGGGGTGACAGTGCCCAGCCTTGCTGGGGCTGTGCCAGGAGGCCCCAGTGTCTCAGGACAAGGTGTCTCCTCACAGCCCTTGGTGGCACAGACCCTGCTGTGCCCCAGGGCACCAAGACTTGTGTTCTCTTTGTCCTCACCTGTCATCTCTGCCTCCACTTTCCTGCTCTAACTGGAACCTGGGGGCACTTTCTCAATATTGTCCCTCAGTGGGACCAATGAATGGCATCAGAAATTTTGGAGTTCAATTCTGACTGAATTCTTGAGAGGTTTCCTAACAAACCTTGGCTGTGCCTTGATTTCCCTCTGGTCTAGTGCAGTTCATTAGGAAGGTTTCCTACTCCAGGTATGGAGAAATATTTCAAAGAGCTTCTAAGAAATACACATTCCTGTCTTAAAGGATGTATTTTATTACTGCTCTTTTTAGAGCAGAGATGATTCCAGAATTCTGTGGTTGATATTGATCCAGGGTCTCTCCTCAGGAGGTCTGGCCTGCTCAGAGAAGCTGTGCCTTGAGGTCTGACCCAGTGTGGACAACCTTGCTCCACATTCCCCAACCCCATCCTGTCTGTCCTCACTCACTTGGGACCTGCTTTGCTTGGAAAACTAACTTCACTCAGGCAAAGGGATGTTTCCTTTTTGTTATTTTTTTATGCAATCTAAAACTTATAATTTTCCCCAGTGTAAACAGACACATCTCTCAGGTGTGTGCCAGCCCAAGGTGCCACCAAGGAGGTTCAGCGCTGGGGATCGATGATTCGGAGGTGGTGGCTGGAGTCGGCGCCATCTTTCCTTTCTGCCTCTAACTCCCATCATGCCCCGCGGCCCGATTGAGCCACATTGGAGCTGGGACTACAACGCCCGTCATGCCCCACGCTCCACAGAACCCCCGGTATCCCCCCACTTGCCCCCCAGACTCTCCAGGATCCCTACATGCCCTCTCAGGACCCATTCAGGACCGCCCCCAAAAGTGTCCAAGGATCCCCTGAATGCTCCCAAACCTCACAGATGCCCGTCACAGCCACTTCTGGGAATTCATCTCCTGCCATCCCCCGCGAGCTCAGAGCACCTCATAACCCCGTCAGTCGCCTAAAATTCCTGCCGTGCCCCGTTCCCTAAAGAGCCCGGTTAGAGCTCCCCAAGATCCCTCCAAGCTCTCCCGAACTGTGTACATTGCCCCCTGAAGACCTCAAGTTGCCATTCAGAGGCAAAAGTTTCCCCGAAGTGCCCTCCCGGACCCCAAACTCTCCACAAGATGCACTTCCGGGACTTCAGCACCCATCATGCTCCATGGTGCAGGTTAAACTCCATTGCAGCTGAGACTTCATCCCCCATCATGCCCTGCGCCTCACACAGAGACATTGTAGCTGTGCCTAGAGCTCCCATGATGCTCTACAGCCCCTTTAAACGGTATAATACCTGTGCCTACAACTCCCATCATCCCCCACGCACCACAGAGCCCCATTAAAACCCACCAAGTGACCCCCCGGACCCAGAACAGTCCCAGATTCCCCTCCTGTAACCTTCAAGGAAACCCCTGGACCTCCAAGTTCCACTCTGAAACTGAGACTTCATGCTAAATTCATCACCAGATCCAAAACTGCTTTGAATGTGTGCCAGAAATGTCGCCCTATGCCCTGAAGTTCCCACCTTGACCCTGTCTGAGAAAAAGTTGATAATAAAGATGATAAAATGAGTACAAATATTACGAATTATCTTAAAGAGGGAGAAATAATTAACCAGTAGAGCTTAATTATTAATTAAGGGAATTGTGTTACTTAAAAACAATGACCAATAATTTATTTGGTTGCTAATAATGTAAAGATCATTATTATAATTATAAAAATTAGGTTAAAATGTATAGAATAGTAATATTATATCTCAGAAAAATACAATTTTATTACTTAACAAGTTTTTTGTTATAAAGAGAAATTTATGAGGGTTTTTTATATTTTTGATTGTCAGTCCCAGATGGGAGATATCATGAGTTGGTGAGGTTAGGGGTGAGGAACAGGTTGTCTGAACAGGGTCACCCTGCAAGGGGCTCATTCTTCTCTGTGCCTAGACCTCCTAAGGAGACACTCAGCTGAGATCTTTCACCTGCGGAATGGTTGTATCAGTTTCTCTCTGAAACGAAAAAGATAAAAACCTTCCCTTGAGTAAAATAAAAACATGAGACACACTTTGAAATTTTTCTCCTTAACAGACCTCCAAACTGACTCCAAGCAGCGTCACATGCCCTAAAGACTGGCACTGAGAGAAGGTTGAAGAAGCTGCTCAAGGAGGCAGAAGCAAAACTCCAAGTCCCTTGGAGCATCAGTGGCCCCACTGAGGGCAGGGACTGCCAAAGGCTCCCCAGGCACTGGTAAGAGCAGATCCTTGAGGCCAGGATTGCAGGAGCCGAAGGCTGTGAGCAGGGAACTGCAATGCTGAGCAAGGCCTGGGCTGGTTGGAGGCAGCAGAAAGGCCAAGGGCTGAGCCCAGGCCTGGCACAGCAGGGCCTGTCCCTCCCAGGTGGCTGGGGGCTGTTCCTGGGGCAGTGGGATGTGAGGGGCAGCAAGGACAAATGGCATCAACCTGCAAGCCCTGCCAGCCTGCTCAGGGAGGGCCGAGGCAGAAGCAAAGTGCAGCCCCTGCAAGGAAAGTTCCTTCTGTGGGGCCTGCAGAGGCCCTGCCCAGCCCAGGGCACAAAGGCCTGGGTGCCTCTGGCCCTGCCAGCCCTGCCCAGCCCTTGGCCATCTCTCCTGCAGGCTGTGCCCCTGTGCGTGCTGCTCCTCTGCCCTGGCCGGCTGCACACGCCCATCTCGCTGTCCCCCCCAGCATTTCTCAGCCCAGCATTGCTGTGCCCTCCCCTGGGCTCCCTGCACCCAGCGCTGCCGGCTCCTGGCACACAGAGCCATGGCATGGCCCAGCCTCACGCTGGGACACCTCGGCCACCAACATTCTGCCCTGGGAGGGACTTTTCTGTTTCCTCACCTCCAGGCTGAACCTTCCAGGCTGCACTTTGGGGAGGTTTCCTTCTCTTCCCACTCCCCAGGAAAGCTCTGTCTCCTACTGTTCACAAACAGAGAAGGGCTGGTGGGAGATGTGGTGGTCAGAGGCTGTTTGGGGTACATGACCATGAAAATATGGAGTGTTCAAATATTTTATGAAAGAAGGAGAGGCATCAACAAAACTTCTGCACTGGACTTAGAGAGAGCAGAAATCAGCCTATTCAGGATTCAGATATGGGGATAACTGAATCAGGTACTGATTTTGTTAAGGGAAACAGCCCTTAAAAACAAAGGATTCCAGGAAGGAGGGACACACTTCAAGAAAGAAATCTTGATGGAGAAGAAACAAAATGTCCCTCTGTGCCAAAATGTGAAATTGTAAGGAAAATGAGTGGCCTAGCAAGGCATAAGTATTTTATCCAGGAACTCAGGGAAAAAGAGGCTGCATCACCTTTGGACAGAGGTGTAGGCAACTCAGAAAATGGTTAAGGCTGTTATTAGGTCATACAGAAAGAAAAATAGACAGGTGAAAGCCAGTTAGGACATAACCAGGCCACTTCTGTGAAGGATAATAAAGATGTTTTTATCAATGCATTCTTGGCAAAGAGACAGAAAAGGAAAACCTCCAGTTCTTATTGGGGGGATATGGTTACCAAAAATGAGGAAAAGGATGACATGCTTAACCCCCGCTTTGCCTCACTTTTCAACAATAAGACAGGTTGTCATCAGGACAATTGTTCTCCTGAGCTGATAGATGGGGACAGGGAGCAGAACTGACCCCCTGTAATCCAGGAGGAAGCAGCTGGGGACCTGCTGAGCCACTCAGATGCTCACAGGTATCTCTGACACCAGATGGGATCCATCCTAGAGGAATGAGGGAGCTGGTGGATGAGCTCCACAAGCTGCTCTCCATCATTTATCATCAGCCCTGGCTCACCAGGGAGGTCCCAGAGGACTGGAGGTGCCAATGTGAGCCCATCCCCAAGAAGGGCTGGAAGGGGGATCTGGGGAACTCCAGGCCTGTCAGCCTGACCTGGGTGCCCAGCAAGGTGATGGAACAGATAACCTTGAGTGCCATCACAGGGCACCTGCAGGATGGCCGAGGGATCAGAGCCAGCCAGCGTGGATTTCAATATCTGCATTGATGATCTGGATGAGGGCACTGAGTGCACCATCAGCAAGTTTGCAGATGACACCAATCTGGGGGTGAGTGTTGATCTGTTGGAGGGTAGGAGGGTTCTGCAGAGGGACCTGATCAGGCTGGATCAAGGGCCCAAATCCTATAAGGTGAGCTTTAACAAGAGCAAGTACTGGGTCCTGCACTTTGGCCACAACAACCCCTGCAGTGCTCCAGGCTGGGGACAGAGTGGCTGGACAGTGGCCAGGCAGAAAGGGAGCTGAGGGCACTGATGGACAGCAGGCTGGACATGAGCCAGCAGTGTGACCAGGTGACCAAGAAGGCCAATGGCTCCTGGCCTGGATCAGGAATGCTGTGACCAGCAGGACCAGGGCAGTGATTCTTCTCTGTGCTTGGCACTGGTTGGGCAGTACCTTGAGTGCTGTGTCCAGTTCTGGGCCCCCCAATTTAGGGAGGACATGGAGGGTCTGGAGCGTGTCCAGAGAAGAGCAACAAGGCTGGTGAGGGGTCTGGAACACAAGTCTTGTGAGTAGTGGCTGAGGGGGCTGAGGATGTTTATCCTGGAGAAAAGAAGACTCGGGTGAACTTATCACTCTCTACAACTTCCTGAAAGGTGGTTGTGGTCAGGTGGGTGTTGGTCCCTTTCATCAGGCAACAACTGACAGAATGAGAGAACTGTCATAAGCTGTGCCAAGGGAAATATAGGTTAGGTATTAGGAAATAGTTTTTTACAGATAGGGTGATAAAGTACTGGAATGATCTGCCCAGGGGTTGGTGGAGAGAGCATCCCTGGAGGTGTTTAAAACAAGACTGGATGGGGCACTCAGTGCCATATGGAGGTCTTAAGCAGGGGTTGGACCTGATGATCTTGATCTTCCAACCTAGTGATTCCGTGATTCTGTGATTCTGTGAATACTCTGAGTCTTTCAGCTGAATTCTCTGTCCCTGTCCTTTCCCTGGATCTCCATTGCAGATGGAAGCTGCTGGTGACATTCTCACCTTTAACCCCCAATTTGAATGCAGACAGATGTCCCCAGGTGTGTTAAGCAGGTGTTGCTCAATGTTTATGTGGAATTTTTGTATCCTCATGGAACCAAGGAGGCCTTGTGGAACTGTGGGAACTCATAGAACCAGAAAGCCGTTGAGAGATTGGGGCAGGATGGTACCATTGAGATACTGCAGATCCAAGGACACCATGGTGACACTGTGGAAACTCATGGAACCCTGGGCATTGTGACACAGCAGGGCCTTGTGGAACTGAGGAGTGAATTGTGACTGTACCAAACCTCATGGAACCAAGGGGCCATTGTGACACTTCAGAGCCTTGTGGACCAAGGGATTCACAGTGACACGTGCAACCGAGGGGCCATGGTGACACTGTGGGACCCCTTTGCCAATGCTCCATTGTGACACTGCAGGACAGCATGGAATCACAGAAGACACTGTGACAATACATGGCATTATGGAACCAAAGGGCCATTGTGACACTGTGGGGCCTCATGGGACCAAGGGGCAGTTGTGGCACCATGGAAATTATGACAATTGTAGTACCATAGGACCATGGAGACCACTGTGACACTACAAGACCCCAAGGAACCAAGGATTCATCTAACAGTGCACGACACATGGAAATGAGGGGCCATTGTCACATAGTGGGGTCTCATGGAATTATAGAACTTTGTGACACTGCAGGGCTTCATGGAACCAAGGGGCAGTTCTGACACTGCCTGGGTTTATGGAGCCAAGGCTCCACTGTGTTATGGAACCTAATGGAATTGTTGCAAATGATACAACTTTCAGGGTTTTTTTTTAATATAACTTCAGTCAGGAATTTGTTCGCCTTTGCCCAGGAAGAGGGGAATTGAAGTTTCTCTTCAAGACTGTTCACCATAATTGGGTAAAGGCTGATGAATTTAACATCTACAGATTGAGAGTAACCAGAAGATACACAGGAGGTAAAGGAACATTAATGAACATCATCCCCAGTGTGACTGGAGACACCTGGTCTGGGAAAAGATTGGTAAGACAATCAAAGAATGAAGACCCAATTCACATCAAAGGCAAAGGGATCAGTAACCAACAGGAAATCAAATACTAAGAACTGTCCAATTTAGATCAATTATTTTCTTCAATGAAGCATTAATTTCTTTGGGTTTTGTCTGTATAAACATGTGTAAAGCCTAGTAAAGAATGGTTTGTGATGGAATGATTTTCACTGCACAACCCAGGCGTGTGTGGGTGGAATGATTTCTATTGCACATGCTGGCCACAATAACATCCTGGCCAGAATAAAATAATGCCTAAATTCTTCAACACTGAGAAGATGTTGTTGAGGAGTTCCTATTTTTCATGCAGTTTCAGTGTCAGTCCCACTGAGGTTCATCACCAACAAAGGCTCCTCCTGGACTCCTTGGAGAAGATAATTGGCGACCCTGATTGCACGAAACTCTCAGAGACTCCAAGACAAAAGCAAACCTCAAGTCCTTGGAAAACCTGCAGTCCCTGGGAGCATGAAGGAGCCCCCCAGGGCCATTCCTGACCAAGGCTCCCCAGGGATTGGTCCCAGCAGGTCCCTGAGGCCACTGGGATGTGGGGGGGATGCTGAGGCCAGGATAAGGGGTGACAGTGCCCAGCCTTGCTGGGGCTGTGCCAGGAGGTCCCAGTGGCTCAGGACAAGGTGTCTCCTCAGAGCCCTTGGCACAGACCCTGCTGTGCCCCAGGGCACCAAGACTTGGCTTCTCCTGGACTCTGCCAGCCCTGCCAGGGCCCTTGGCCATGTCCAGCACAGCTTGTCCTGTGCTGTCCCACAGCTGCTGCTGTGTCCCTGCAGGCTGCACACTCCCATCTCGCTGCCCCTGGCTCTGCCCTGCCATTGCCAGCCCTGCCATGACCTCTGCCCACCCTCACCCTCTGTGCCTTGGGACACACACATGTGCACTGAGCTCATCCTCCTCCTCCTGGGTACTTCTCCTGCCACAGCACTGCCCTGGGAGTGTTCATTCCTCACAGGAGCTGCTCTGTTTGTACTGGTGCATTTTATAACTCTGCTTCTGCCTGTCTGTCAATTCTGTCTTCAAAGACCTCTCTAAGGAAAAGTTTCATTGAATTGTGGAATAACAGAGGTGGGAAGAGCCCCCTGAGCCCCCTTGGCCTGGGTGTGGCTGGGATGGAGTTCCCTTTGCCCAGAGCAACCCCTGCCCTTCTGTGCTTGGCTCTTGTGGCTGGAGTGGGTTTGGTCCCAGCCCAAGGCTTTGGCTGTCCCTAAGCAGGGCTGGCCCCACATGAAGCATCTCTGCAACCCCCAAACCAATGGGCTGGGGATGGACAAGTGCTTCTGGGGACACAGGGATGGGACAGCTGGACTGGACTGACCCAAGGGATCTTCCATTCCATGGGATGTCCTGATCAGCAGGGAAATGAGGAGGATGAGAGGGTCTCTGGATTTTCTCTATTAATAAGTTTGTCTTCCAAAGCAACCACTACATGTGCTGAAGTCTTGTGCTGAATTCTTGTCTCTCCATGATTTTCCCTGCTTCTGCATTTGGACTTTGATTTTTACTTACCCACTCCAACCATTAATCCTATTTTATGGTGACTCACAATTACTTCACCTTTTTTTCTTCTGTTTTCTGAGTAAGGAGGGAGAGTGACAGAGACACTCTGTTGTCACTGGATGCCCAGAGGGGTTTAACCACAGCCACCTTGCCCAACTCTCCTCTTATGGGCACCCCCAGAAATGTCAGGGCTCTGTCAGGTGCCCACCCCTGGGCTGGGCTCATGCCCTGCTCACAGCCCCAGGGGTGTCCAGGGACCGAGTCCTTCCCTGGCACACACACAGACAGTTCATTGCAGCACAAGCAGGGGCTCCCTGGGCTCTGCTGCCACTGCCAGAGCCTGGCAGGGACCTCAGCCCTGCAGGTGTCACCCTGCCCTGCCCCTGCCCGAGGTGCACCATGGCCGGAGGGATGGACATGGGGAGCTCTGGGCACAGGAGCTCATCCCAGCCCTGCATCCAGGGGTTCCCAGGGGACATTACTCTCTGGAAAATCCAGGAACAGCTGAAGGTGTTTTTGCTCACTGGGTTTATGTCCCCTCACACACACACAGGATGTTCAGGGCTGTGGAATGTCCCTGCACTGCAAACACAGACTCCTGACGCAGTCACTTGATGTCCCTCCAGGCAGGGAAGAACAACTTCTGTGCCCGGGGGTGAGAGGGCACTGCTGGAAGCGGTGCTGGCTTTGCAAGGGCACTGTTGGGACAGCCCCACCCTGAACACTGCCACACTTTTGCTGGTCATTGCTCTTCTCCTCTCCAGGGCGCTGTGTTGGGAACATCCTTGGGAGCAAATTGGGAAGGAGATTGAAGCTTTCAGGCCCTGCGCTGTGGAGATGCCCTTGCATGATGGAAATGCTGTTGCAGCTCTGCCCAGAAGGAAGGGGAGGTTATGGAGCAAAAGTCTTGGGGGTGCCTGGCAGTGAGGAGCACTGGGGTTCCTTTTCACCCCAGCTCTGCCCAGAGGCACCAACCCTGCAGCTCCAGAGAAGTCATGGAGGAAAGATGTCAGGCAAACACAGCAAAACAGAGTTCTTTAATTTGTGTAAGCACATATGTAGTACAAGTTCTGGATTATATAATCTGTGGTTCACACTAGAAATGCAAATACTGAATTAAAAATGGTACAAACAAAGATTTTCCTGTGAACAAATTTAAACAGGGAGACCACAGCCAGGTGAGGGAGACAGGTGGAAAAGGCTTTGTGCCGTCCCTGCTCAGAGGGGGATCCTCAGCACAGCCCTGAAGATCTGCACATAGGAGAAAACAATGAACACAAAACAGCCAGAAGCTAAAAAGGCACCAACAGTAAGGAGCCCAAGTTCCCTGAGTTTGGAGTGTGAGCAGGAGAGCTTGAGGATGTGTGGGATTTCACAGAAGAACTGGCCCAGGGCATCACCATGGCACAGGGGCAAGGAAAAACCGTGTGCAGCAGAGCAGTGAGAAAGCCACTGGCCCAGGCAGCTGCTGCCATGTGGGCACAAGCTCTGCTGCCCAGGAGGGTCCCATAGTGCAGGGGTTTGCAGATGGACACGTAGCGGTCAAAGCACATGATGGTCAGGAGGGAAAGCTCTGCTGAGATGAAGAACAGAAAGAAAAAGAGCTGAGCAGCACATCCTGAGTAGGAGATGTTCCTGGTGTGCCAGAGGGAATTGTGCATGGCTTTGGGGACAGTGGTGCAGATGCAGCCCAGGTCACTGAGGGCCAGGTTGAGCAGGAAGAAGAACATGGGGGTGTGCAGGTGGTGGCTGCAGGCTACGGCGCTGATGATGAGGCCGTTGGCCAGGAGGGCAGCCAGGGAGATGCCAAGGAAGAGGCAGAAGTGCAGGAGCTGCAGCTGCCGCGTGTGTGCCAATGGAAGCAGGAGGAAGTGGCTGATGGAGCTGCTGTTGGACATTTCTTCACTCTGGCCATGGAATCCTGTTGAAGGAGGAGACAATGACAAGTCAGGGGAGACTTTCCTCAGCAGTGTCCAAGCCATTTTCTCCCTGCCCTGTCCATGCTGCTTTGTGCCACCCAATTTTCCTTTTTTCAGAGCCCTTCCTTCAGCCTGCAGCTCGGCTGAGATCTGGCCACGTTGCTGTGACAAGCTGGGGCTCTGCCCAGAGACACTAAGGAATCAGCTCTGCTCTGCAGCAGTGGAGTCATGGGAACAGGGGGAGGGGCCAGTCCTGGAGCACCTGGGCAAGGCAAGGAGAGAGAGAGCCAGCCCTGAGGAAAAGCCTTTCCCTGGCCAGCCCTGCACAGCCCCTTCCAGGAAGCACCAGCACAGGACAGTGGCCCTCAAGGCCCAGTCAGCAGGGAATGGCACATGGCAGGAGAGATGCCCTTCATGTCTGGTGCTGCTCTGACAGCCCAGGACAGCACTGAGGGCCCCAAGCCCCCGGGCTGAGGGCTGTGCTGGCTGGGAGGGGTCACCAGAGCTGTGCTGCTCAGGGCAGTGTCTGCCCTGCAGGGCATGGCTGGCAGGTGCCACATCTGCCCTGCAGCAGGGCTTCCCTCTGCACTGCCTCCCTCCCTCCCTGCCCATGGCTCTGCTGCTGCAGCTGTCCCAGCCCGAGCTGTTCCTGTGGCCCCAGGCTCCTTCCCTGCCAGAGCTGCCAGAGCCAAGCCCAGCCCAGCCCCTGGACCAGCTCTGCCCTGCAGCTGCTCGGGGCTGCAGGGATTAAAGAACAGCTCCCCCAGGCCTGGGCACCATGGAAAGGTGATGCTGGATGGATCTGGAGGCTGGGGAGGTGGAGGCACCTGCTGAGGGTCACAGGAAAACTCAGTGTGATGGTTTAGGAGCCTCAGTCCCTGCTCTACCCTGCACAGCTGAGTTTCCAATGCCACCAAGCTGAGCCAGGGAAAAGTGGGAGCACAGAGTCAAGAAAGCAGACACTCAGCCAGGAAACTCCTGCCTTGAATGAGCCCATGAAAACTCCCCTCAGAAATGTCCTGGCCATGAGCTGGAGCTCTAAGCACCTCTGGCCCACACAGCACCCTCTGCACACAGCAGGACCTGCCCTGGCAGGAGTCACTCCTTGCACCCACAGCTCCCCTCCACCATCCATTGGGAACTCCCAGGCATGTTGAGAGCTGCCCGTGGCAGGTGGCACATCCCCTGGGCTGGCCAAGAGCCCTCAGGGCTGCAGGAGCTGCTCTGTAGGACAGCCCTGGGCAGTCCTGGCTGCAGCCCCAGCTTCAGCCCCTGCAGCTGTCCCTGGCAGCAGGAGCCGTCCTGCCCTGTCCCTCTGACAGTGCCCAGGGCAGCCCTGCTCTGCAGCACATCCTCCTCCTGCTCCTGTGCCTCAGAGAAACTGGGAGAGTCCTCCTGACACACCCCCCAGGCTGTGGGCTGTGCTGGCTCCAGGAGATCCCTCCAGGAGCACAGGGGACATTGCCCTGCACCCACAGACTCACCATGCCCAGGGCTGTCAAGATGTTTCCCCAAGTGAAGGCTCAGCTCAATGTCTTCCCAGTCCTGGTTGCCTTTAACCTGTCTGTGCCTGGCTCCTGTCCCCTCAGTGCCTGCAGGCAGTGCCCTCAGCCCTGCTGGGCTGGGAGAGGAGCTGCTCCTCAGCAGAAATGTCTTTTTGAAGCTTTTCTTGGTTTACCTTGAGAGCTGCCTCTGTGCCAGGAGCCCAGCCCAGCTCAACAGCACAGACACATCACAACAACTTTAATGACCCTCTCGTGGCTTTGGTGCTGAGTCCCTGAAACTCTGTCCCTGAGAGGGAGCTGAAGAAACCTCTGAAGAATTCAAAGGCAGATGCAAACCTCAAAGTTTCTCTGAGTTTTAATGGGTCTCAATGAGAGACACAACTGAGAAAGTATCTCCAGTTAGAGCAGAACACTGGTGGCAGTGATGACTGGTAGGGACAAACAAGGGAAAGGTGTCTCTGATGCTGAGCAAACCTGGATGTGTTTCAGGAATGCAAAGGGCCAAGGCCTGAGCCCCAGACCCTGGCAAGGCACATCCTGTCCCTCCCTCATTGCTCAGGGCTCTTCCTGGGCCACTGGGCTCTGGGGATGTGCAATGCCAAGGGCAGGAGCATGGGGTGGCCCCTGCCAGGCTGCTGAGCAGGGACAAGGAGGCAATGAGGCCCCAGCACAGCAAGGCTCACTTGTCCCCTGCTGGCCAAGGGCCCAGGGCCAGCAGCCATGGCCCAAGTGCTGCAGGAGTTGGCTCTGGCAGGGCCTTTCAGCTGCTGTCCATCCCTGTGCCCTCTGCAGCCCAGGCTGTCCTACGGTGTCCATGCCCTGCGCCTCTGTCCCTGCAGGCTGTCGCCATCCCCCGGCTGCCCCACCTGGCTGGCCCCTTCCTTTGCTGACAGCTCTGTGTCCTGCCTGCCTCTGCTTGGCCACACAAAGCCTTGGACTTGATACCAAAAAGGTTCTTTCCGTTTTTACTGTGCCTGTGAACTTCTAGCACAGGAACAAGGCATGATGGGGCTGCCTTCTTAGCAGGGATGATGGAAAGTGACAAAAATATCTGGCTCAATGTTGCAGTGATAGAGAAAACAAGAATTGAACATGGGAACTTGGTGTGGGTTTTATGGAAATGGGTAAATTCTAACCCACATGTAGTGACTAAATATATGAAACACACTTGTAGAATCACATGTCCACGAAAGGTTAGGAGTTATCCCACATTGGACCTGAAAAAATGAAGCCCTCTTTAACATGAAATTTGTCTTCAGGAGTCTTATTCTGATATTTCTGAGATTTGGTTACAGCAGAGCCTCACAGACCAAGGTGTCAACTGTGACACTATGGAGCCTCAAGGAGCAAAGGGGCCTTTTGACACTGTGGGAGCTCATGGAACCAAAATCCATTTTGACGGAGTGGGGTTACATCGAACCTATGGTCCCTTGTGACACTGCAGATCCAATGAGACCATTGTGGCACTGAGAAACCTCATGGAACCAAAAGTCTATTGTGACAGAGAAATGCCTCATGGACCCAAGGGGCCTTTGTGACACTGTGGGGCCACATGGAACCAATGGTCCATTGTTGTACTGCAAATCCAAGGAGGCCATGGTGGCACTGTGGAACATCCTGCAACCATGGGTGCATTGTGACACTGCAGGGCCTCACAGAACCAAGGAGTCCATTGTGACACTGCGGAAACCCACAGAACCAAGGTGACCATGTTATACCACAGAACCTCGTGGAACAAAGGGTCCATGGTGACACTGCAGAACTGTTGCTGAGAGTAGGAAACCTCATGGAATCAGAACTCCATTGTGACCAAGCGGCCATTGTGGCACTGTGAATCCAAGGAGACCATTGTGACACTGAAGAACCTCATGGAACCAAGGGCCCATTGTTACACTGTGGGGACTCATGAAACCCAAGGTCCATTGTGGCATTGCAGGGCCTCATGGAACAATGGAGACTATTTTGAATCAGAATCACAGAATTTAAAAGATTGGAAAACCCCTGTGAGCTCATCAAGTCCAACCTATGACCTAACATCACCTCATCAACTAAACCATGGCACTGACTGCCATGTCCAGGCATTTTTAAAATGCCTCCAGGGAAGGTGTCTCCACCACCTCCCTGGGCAGAAGATTCCAGTGCCCAATCACTCTTTCAGTGAAAGGGGCATTCTCACACTACAGATCCAAGGAGACCATTGTAAAACTATGGGGCATAATGGAGCCAAGGGTCCACTGTGACACAGCAGGGCCTCATGAAACCACAGAGGCCATTTTGGCAATTTAAGGCTTTGTCAAATCAAAGGGCCGTTTTGGCTCTTCAGGGCCTTATGAAACCAAGGAAACCATAGTGACACTGTGGGGCTCAATGAAACCAAGGGGCCATTGTGACACTGAGGGGGTCTCATGGATTCCATGGTCTGTTGTGACACTGAAGGGCCTTATGGAATCACAGAGACTCTTGTGACACTTCGTGGCCCTGTGGAACCAAAGGTCCATTGTGACACTGCAGGGCCTCATGGAATCCTGGAGGCCATGATGACACTTTGAGGCCTCATTAAATCAAGGGGCTCTGCAGGGCCTCATGGAACCAAGGAGACCCTTCTGCCATTGTGAGTCCCCATGGAACCAAGGGTCCATTGTGATACTGTGGTGTGGGAAATGCAGGCACAGAGAGCTCTCAGGGCCTTGTGCATACAGGATCAGAGACAGAGATGGGTACAAGGTTTGACCTAAGACCTTGGAGAAGGCTTAGAGTATTAGACCATTAAAGTGAAACAGACATGAAACAAGAATATAAATTGGTAGTTTAAGTAAAAATATATTTTAAGCAAACATATGTATTATGTAAGCAAAAAAATATATTAAATAGGATAGTAAAAAATTTTAAAGTTTAGCAGTAGAAGCTGTTATAAAGTTAGTTAGAAGTTTATGATGTATCAATGTAAGTTTGTGAAGTGTTATATGATGGGTTGAAAAATGATGCATTTCTGCAAAGCCATGAGAAGCAAAGCAATTAATGATTGGTGTAAAAAGAGACTAGTATTTGAGGAAGAATTTGATTGGCTAAAAAACTAAAATAAAGCGTAACTAAGATTTAGGTGACTTCTGATATTATGGCATTGGAGCTAACAGCTTTAATGTCTCCCCCTTCTATGAGACTGATGCAATAAAGCAATAAAACATCTTTTGCAATGTTTCCCAGTTGCCCCATCTCTTATATAATATTAATGTCCCAATAGGGATTTAAGGACATCATATTTACCCTATTGAAATCACTGGGGATATAAGGACAACAGGTCTACTGTACTAAAGTCAATAGAAATTTAGGGAAACAAGGTTTACCCCATCTAAGTCAATTGGGATGTATGGTCACCAGGTCTACCCTGTTAAAGTCAAAAGGGATTTAGGGATACCAGGTCTATCCTTTAATGTCAGTGGGGATTTTGCAGACATTTTGTGCTAAAATGGGAAAATATGGGGAAATTTGGGGGAAATCTTGGGCTGAATTCTGGGAATTTCTGCTCCAGGATGGCAGTGCTGATGCTCTGGAAGCCCTGGATGAATTCCTGGAAGCCAATCCTTAATCCATGATCCCACAGCTACAGCCCATGCCGGAGCTGTGCCTCCAGGTAAGCCCAAAAATCTCCAATTTCAGCCTAAAATCTGGGAATTCCGAACCCCAGATCGGGATTTTTAGCACCAAAAATTTTGGGACATCAGACCTACCCATCGAAGTCAATGTGGATTTAGTGACATCAGGTGTACCCATCAATAGGGCTTGATGGGGAAGGGTTACTGGTTAAACTGGGAGCGCTGGGAGGGCTAAGGTGGAGCACTGGCGGAGGAGCTGGAACCACTGGAGGGGGAACTGGAAGCACTGGAAGGGAGGAAAGGGGCAAACTGGGAAAACTGGGGATCTACTGGGTGAACTGGGAGAACTAGGAGGGCAAATTAATCTAACTGGGAGCTATTCTGGGAGCACTGGGTCATAACTCAGTCCACTGGGAAGGATTAGTGGAGATAAATTTGAATTAACAGAACACCAAGTCTCCCCCATTGAAATCAATAGGGATTGAGGGATACCAGGTCTAGCATTAAAGTCAAAAGGGATTTTTAAGGACATCAAGTCTACCCTGTCAAAATAATGAGAATTTAGGGACACCAATTTTGGAGGACTGTAGTAATACTGAATAAGTTTAGGCCACAGTGGACATGTCCAGGCCGTGCTCTGTATTGTGTGCAGCAGCCAGACTATATTTAGCTGCTTTTCTCCATGTTTTGCTGCCTAGTTGTTTTTCTGCATAATTTACTGTTCTTTCACATGCTTAGCTGTTTTCTGTATATTTCTTAGTTTAGACCAGTGTTTAAAACGGGTGCACTGGATGAGCCATTTCTTGGTGTTTTTCAACAACATGTTGAGACCCTTCAAGGCTACTGAAACATAAACTATGCTAAATTAGGAGAGAAGGAGCTGAAAAACAGAATGCTGAGATTAGGAAACCCAAGATAAAGGTGGGCAGTGAAGCTTTTGACAATCACCAATCATTGCCTCTAGGGGGCTCTTGCAGGTCATGAGAACATCATAGAACCACCAATCAGGAAATGTGTGACTGCGTGGACAGTAGTTTTAGAATACATAACTAGGGCTAAAAAGTAAACAATAAATTGGCTTCTGCATAATCATATTGGTTTCCTTTCCGGAAGTTTCTCCCACAGGGGATCCCAGGGTTTTTGGTAGATTCAAGTGTCCAAGGGGTACTCAGGTGCACCCAGGTGATTTCTAGGGGTACACAGGTGTACCGAGGTGATTTTGGGGATATCCAGGTGATGTTTGGAGCACCCAAGCATCCTGTCTCACCTTGACAGGCTGGGAGAAGATGGTGGCCACTGTTTCATCCTCCCAGTTGACATGCACACAGATGACCCTCAGCAGTGGAGGGGGGGCTGTCGGAGGACACCCCAACATTCAGGGGTAGCCCAAAACTCCAAGTGATGGCCCTAGGGGTGGGAGGGAGCCCTGAGTTACCTCAGGAGAGGATGCAGTGCACGTACACCCAGGCACTTTTGTCTGTGGGGTCGGTGAAGACGGCGTTCTGCACCAGGTCCAGCTCTGAGGGGGGCAAACAGGGCACCCCAAAATCTCAGGGGAGCAGCGGGGTCACCCAAATTGGTTCATGACAAAAACTTTATAACCCACAAAGTAAGTTATAGGTATTTATTTTATTCAGCACTGACGTGCACAGGGGATAGCTCCTCTAAAAACATGCACACCTTTGGCGACTTGCACCTCTTTTTTTATTCTCTACAAACTAGGATTGCACAATGCGCCTAACACATATTCATTTCCTAACCCCGCCTGTCCCTGCTCCGTATTAAAATTATCTCCACGCCTCTTTGTGACTGTGCACTGCTCCTTGTTGGTCGCTCTGGTGGTCATCTGGGGTCTTTGGGATGAAGTAAACAGTCTTCCTCTCAGTTGAACTTTTCACCTCACCTTCTTTGCATGTGTGTATTAGACTTTGGTCACTTTCCAGACCTTGATATAGGTTTTTGCTGGCTTGGGGTCTAAGGAATCCCCTTTATCTGGAAGGGGCCTCGCCCTTCCATCCTGTTTGTGCATTCTTGACCCTCTATCTTATCTTGTAGCCTTGCTCTGTGCTCCTGTTTTTGCAAAGACAGCAAATGATAAGCACTCATAGAGTCTTGTCACCCCCTGTAAGAGTTGGTCTGAAGTTTCCCTGATCTGCCTCACTACCATCATCAGAAACTGTGACTCCGGGACCCCACAACTCACTTTGGACCTGAGTTCTGGCCTGGCTGAGGTGGATGCTTGCCCAGGACTTTTTGTAGGTGTGCTTGGTGCTTGCCATGGTGCACTGCTCTTGAGCAGGGTACTGGTTATAGCGCCCTGTTCCTGCACCTGTTTTTTGAGTGACGATCTCCGCATACAATAGTCCATAAATCTCTCCACCTTTTGGCCAGAGGCCACTTGCTTTGGAAAAGGACTATAAAAAGTGACTTTCTTAAAGACACTTTGAGATCTCTTTCTCCCCAATGGATTGAAGATGTGTCCATTGACTGAAGACGACGAGGATGCATCCCATCTGTTAGTAGCTCTATCCCTATTCTCTCTCTCTCTCCCCCCGCTCTTTACTTCGTTTCCTTTACCTCTTTCTCTCTCACTTTCCCCTCTATCGCAAAGCTGAATTGTTGGCACACAATAAACTGCATTGCTGCTTGCTGCTGAATAAAACTTGAGTCTCCCTGCTTTTTGTCTTTTGCACCCTCAGGTCAAACGAAGCATCACGACTCCCACTCGAGTTGAGTGGATCATGACGCCTCCCTTCTAGTTAAAGCCTCCCCCTGTATTTTTACCCTTAACTCTTTAATTTTAATTCTCCCTGTTTCAGTGCCACAATGGCTCCTTGGTTCTACCAGGCCCCACAGTTTCATCCCTGACCATTGGTTCCAGAGGGGTCCTGAGTCTCACAATGGTCCCCCAGAATCCATCAGGCACAAGAGTGACAATGGTCTCCTTGGTTCCATGAGGTTCTGCAGTGTCACCATGGTCACTGTCAGGGCTGGATGAGATCAATGTCCCAGACACCTCTGGATGAGCTGTCAATCAGTCACACAGTGGGCTGGTGCTGACCCAGGCTCTGATTGCCCCAGCAATCACAAGTCCCACCTGGGGGGAGGCCCACGAAGGCCCAGGGGCTTAAAACACAGAGCACAGGCTCGGTCCATGATCCGTACCCTGCCTTCTCCTGGGGTCTGTGTCACACCAAAGGAAATGCTCCACACCCAACCCTGGAGCCCCAGCCCAGCTCTTGAGTGACCAAATGACCGAAAGTCCCACCTGGGAGAATGATCCAGAAAGACTAAAAAGAATTTAAGGCTGACCACTAGGCAAGCACATATCTTGACCCTACCTCCTCTTGGAATTTTTATCTGAGCGCCACTGGAATCCAGGAGTTGGTAGCGGTGTGTGTGTGCATCTTTTTTGTCTTTCTCTCTGTGTCTTCTATTTCTTCTGTTCCAGTCCCATGATAAATGTGATTTGTGCTAACCAAATTGTAACTATATTAAAAAAATTGTTGCTTCATATCAATAGAAAATTGTATTCAATTGTTACGAAGCAAAAAAAAAAAAAAAAAAAAAAAGAAAGAAGAAAATGGTTAAACAAAGCAGATTAAATCCTCCAGATGTTCAGTGGGAGTATTAGAAGAAGGATGTAGCTTTGATAATAGCAGCTAGAAATAAAAATTTTTGACCTTGGAATGGGCCAAATTGTGATGATTCCAGGCATTGGACACTGAAATAAGGTTTGTTGTAGGAACATATGCTTAGTTACATAACCCAAAGCTTAGTGCTCTTGCGCTACCTGCAAGGTCACTCAGCGAATACGAGGAAGACCCAGAGCATTCATTGGAAATAAGACCCCAGAAAGGATGAGACACCCCTAACTACTAGCAGAGCATGCCAACGTAACATAGTGACATAGATTTTAGGAATAGAAACAAGGAGGAGCTTTCCAGAACATTCTTTATTAATATGTATTAACATACAGTATGTAAGTAGGATTTTTATTTTGATTGCTTTGGTATGGAAGGAAGGGGGAGCCCCTACCTGTAACCCTGGTCGGTGTACCCCTGCTCAGTTTTCCTTATGCTTTATTCAAACCTCAATTATACTAAATTACTCACTGTCAAATTTTGTATAAACTCAAATATATGTATTTGATATACTTTGATTGTATTCATTTATATACAATTGCTGCTATTAAAAAAATTGCTGCTAAATTTAACCTTGTTGTTTGATAAATTGGACAAATAGAACATCATTGGTGAATAGCTATTTTTAGAGATGGTAAACTGACTGATCTGTTTCTGTACGTTATCAGTATGAAAGAAAAGAAGTTGTGGGGGGAAGAGTAGTGTTCTGAAAGTTTTATTCTGAGGTAGTTTTTTTCTCGTACTTTCCTTGTACCCTTTAAAGTTTGAGCCTGATTTGCCTTCCTCCTAATCCTATCTCACAGCAGTAAATGAGTAAATAATTCTAGTGGATGCACTGGCGATTTGGCCAAGGCTAAATCCACAACAAACTTAAAATTGAACTCTTCTTTCTTGAGCTCTTCAGTTTGGGAATTCAGTGACAAAGGCTCATAAACATTTCTTCAAAATACTCAAACAATAAATGCCCCCAGGAATAATTTAAATTTTCAATTCTTCTGTGGTTAATTTGGTAGATTTCAGAAGTGTAAACAAAGTGAATATACTGCATATTATATTAGCATTAGAAAGCATTGCAGAGAGAAGTGTTTTGTCCTGATACGTTTTCTTTTGCATATTTATAGATGGATACCAGCAAAGTCCAATTGATATTGACCCCCTGCACCTTCTCATGCAGTCTGAATAAATATGAAAATCAAGACCCGTCATAGCTGACAATCAATCACACTTTGTCTCCACACCCATCCCCACCACTTCTGTCATCCAACCCCTGGGACTCCAATGGATAAGGAATGCTGTGGCTAGCAGGACCTTCTCTTTGTCCCTACCTGTCACCTCTGCCTCCAGTTCTCTGCTCTGATTGAGGCTTGGGGACACTTTCTCACTCGTGTTTCTCCCTGGGACCCATTAAAACTTCAAGAAACTTTGGAGTTTGATTCTCACTTGGAGTTCTTGAGAGGTTTCCTAAAAAACCACTGCTGTGTCTTGATTTCCCTCTGGTCTTGTACAATTCATTAGGAAGACTTCCTATGATAGTTATGGAGAAATATTTCAAAGAGCTTCTGAGAAATATAAATTCCCATTTTAAAAGATTTATTTTATTCCTGTTCTCTTTGGAGCAAAGGTGACTGCAGCATTCAGTGATAGATATTGATCGAGGGTCTCTCCTCAGGTCTGGCCTGCTCAGAGAAGCTGTGCCTTGAGGTCTGACCCAGTGTGGACAACCTTGCTCCACATTCCCCAACCCCATCCTGTCCATCCTCATTCAGCTAGGACCTGCTTTGTTTTCAGAGCTAGTTGCACTCAGGGAAAGAGAAGTTTTCCTTTTTGTTTCTTAAAGCAATCAAAAACTCCTAATTTTCCCCACTGAAAAAATACACATCTCTCAGCTGTGTGCCAGCCAAAGTGCCACCAAGGAGGTTCAGTGCCAGGGATCGGTGCTTTGGGGTTGGTGCTTGGAATCGGCGCCATCTTTCCTTTCTGCCTCTAACTCCCATCATGCCCTGCGGCCCGATGGAGCCCCATTGCAGGTTGGACTACAACACCCATCATGCCCTGCGCTCCACAGAGCCCCTGGTATCCCCCCACTTGCCCCGTAAGTGTCCCCCAGAGTCTCCAGGAACCCTATGTGCCCTCTCAGTGCTCATTCAAGACGGCCCCCAAAAGCATCCAAGCATCCCCTGAATGCTCCCAACCCCACAGATGCCCGTTACAGCCACTTCTGGAAATTCATCTCCTGCCATCCCCTGCGAGCTCAGAGCACCTCATAACCCAGTCGGTCGCCTAAAATTCCTGCCGTGCCCCATTCCCTAAATAGCCCGGTTAGAGCTCCCTAAGATCCCTCCAAGCTCTCCCAAACTGTGTACGTTCCCCCCTGAAGACCTCAAGTAGCTGTTCAGAGGCAAAAGTGTCCTCAAAGTGCCCTCCCAGACCCCAAACTCTCCGCAAGATGCACTTCCGGGACTTCAGCACCCATCATGCTCCACGGTTCCAGTAAAACTCCATTGCAGCTGAGACTTCATCCCCCATCATGCCCCGCGCCTCCCAGAGAGGCACTGCAGCTGCGCCTAGAGCTCCCATGATGCTCCGCAGCCCCTTTAAATGGTATAATACCTGTGCCTACAACTCCCATCATCCCCGGCGCCCCAGTGAGCCCCGTTAGAGCCCACCAAGTGCCCGCCCAGACCCTGAACAGTCCCAGATTCCCCTCCCTGACCTCCAAGGGCACCTCTGGACCCCCAAGTGCCACTCCAAAGCCCAGACTTCCTGGTAAATTCATTCAGCAGACCCAAAACTGCTCTGAATGTGTGCCAGAAATGT
>JAREIS010001142.1:0-50271 GCA_030060385.1 Muscicapa striata striata
TTTTGCAGTGTCTGTGTGGGCCGGAGCGGCGGCGGCCGGAGCCCGGTGAGGCAGCGGCGGAGCTCGGAGGCGGCCACATCGCAGGTGGGAGCCGCTCGGTTCTGCAGGGGCCCAAGGCTCGCTGTGAGCGGAGGCGGCAGGAGGCTCTGGCGGGTTCGTAGTGCCGGCACAGGCACCCGAACACATCACAGCCAGGCCCGCTGCTTGTGATGTCACAGGCACCAGAGCACATCACAGCCCGCTCCTTGTGATGTCACAGGCACCAGAGCACATCACAGCCCTGACCCTTGTGATGTCACAGGCACCAGAGCACATAAGAGCCCCGCTCCTTGTGATGTCACAGGCACCACTGCACATCACAGCCCTGCTCCTTGTGATGTCACAGGCACCAGAGCACATTACAGCCCGCTTCTTGTTATGTCACAGGCACCAGAGCACATCACAGCCCTGCTCCTTGTGATGTCACAGGGACTAGAGCACATCACAGCTCAGCCCCTTGTGATGTCACAGGCACGAGAGCACATCACAGCCCTGCTCCTTGTGATGTCTCAGGTACTAGAGCACATCAGAACCCTTCTCCTTTTGATGTCACAGGCACCAGAGCACATCACAGCCCTGCTCCTTGTGATGTCACAGGCACCAGAGCACATCGCAGCCCTGCCCCTTGTGATGTCACAGGCACCAGAGCACATCACAGCCCTGACCCTTGTGATGTCACAGGCGCCAGAGCACATCACAGCCCCGCTCCTTGTGATGTCACAGGCACCAGAGCAAATCACAGCCCTGCTCCCTGTGATGTCACAGGCACCAGAGCACATCACAGCCCCGCTCCTTGTGATGTCACAGGGACTAGAGCACATCACCCCGCTGCTTGTGATGTCACAGGGACCAGAGCACATTAGAGCCCTGACCCTTGGGATGTCACAGGCACCAAAGCACATCACATCCCCGCTCCTTGTGATGTCACAGGCACCAGAGCACATCACAGCCCTGCTCCTTGTGATGTCACAGGCACAAGAGCACATCACAGCCCTGGTCTTTTTATGTCAGAGGCACCAGAACATATGAAGCCCTATTCCTTGTGATGTCACAGGTTCTGTGAGTGTCCCAACAGTCAGGAAGTGTTTTTCAGTGCAGCTCCTACCTCCTCCTACATCAGTGGATTCTCAAGGAGAGAGGCCCTATGAGTGTCCCAAGTGTGGCAAGAACTTCACCCAGAAATCCGCCTTGACCCAACACCAATGGAGACACCATTAAGGCCAGCCCTGCAAGTACCCCAAGTGCAGGAAGAGCTCCATGTGCTAAGCTCTGTGGGAGGATGGGTGTTGGATGATTCCCAGTGACTCCTGGTGGGCAAAGCCCCACTGATCTGTGGTGCCATTGCCCTGTGTTGAGAAAACACCTGGCTGGAGGCTCCTCCTCTTCCTGGCTCCCTGCAGCCTTGATTTTCTTTTCATTTCTCTTTGTCCTTTCCAAACACACAAAACTGGAGTAAAAATAAAGATGTTAAACTAAAACATGGAGACATGGGAACTCACAGGGGCTGTGGGGGGCTGCTGGGTTTGAGGGGAGTTGAGGGTTCCTGGGAGGCACTTGGGGCTTGCTGAGGGCTTTGGGGACCCCAGGCAGAGCGGCTCCAGCTGCGCTGCGAGACCCTGGCGGAGGTTCTGGGGCAGCTGCTCAAGCACCCCTACCCGGACCTATCCCCATGTCCCCCTGTCCCAGTTCCGGTGTCCTCTTGTCCTGGATGCACCTCTCCCTGCTGCCACTCCCATGTACCCCGCCTGTTCCTGTGTCACCCCACTCCTGGTCCCGTCCAGCTCCCATCCCAGTCTGGATCCCATTCCCGGTCCCATTCCCTGTTCCTGTCCCGTTTTCTCCTTTCCCATAGTCTCAGTCCTGTATTCTCTTTCCTGTTCCCGTTCTCGTATACCCGTTCCCATATTTCCATTTCCACATTCCCATTCTCGGTCCCGCTCCCATATTCCAGTTCCCGTATTTCCAGTCCCCTTCTCTTATTCCTGATCCCGGTCCTATCTTCCTATTCCTCATCCCATATTCCCAGTCCAGTTGCCATTCCCAGTCCCGTTCGCATATTCCCAATAGCCGTCCCATTCCGGTCCCAGTCCCGTATTTCTAGTCCCATTCCCGGTCCCAGTCCCTATTCCTGGTCCCTTTCACCGGACGCTGCCGCCATTGCTCCGCCCCGGCCCTCACCTGAGCAGAAAACCCCGCTGCTCCCGCCCACCAATCACAGCGCACCATCTTTCCTGGATTTGCATAGCTCCGCCCCGCCTGGCCGCCCACGGCGGTCGTAGCCAGGTCCGGGCGCTGTTTGGTCCCAGCTCCGTCCCGGTGCTCCCAGTAAGAGCGGCACTGGCAGGAAAGCGCTCCCAGTTCCTGCCTGGGGCTCTCGGGATCGGCCCCGCCGCTCCCAGTACCGCTGCCAGCGCCGCGCGGGCGGCCGCTTTGGGGACACCCGGGGCAGGCGCGGCTGCTTTTGGGTGTCGGCACCTGCCCGGGCCGGGCTGGGAGCGGAGGAGGCGGGAGGAAGAGGAGAGACAGAGGAGGAGGAAAAGGAGGAGGCAGAGAGGCAGGGGAGCAGGAGGAGGAGCAGGAAGAGCAGGAATTGCTGGGGGAGGGAGGGAGGAAAAAGGGAAGAGCGGCGGGAAGAGGAAGCGGAGGAGCAGAAGGGCAGGAGCAGCAGCCGGGGAAAACCACGCGGTTTCCCCGCCCGCCCGCTCACGCCGCGGCTTCCCGGGTCGGCAGCATCGCCCACCCACAACCCGCAGGTGAGCGGGCGGGGGGAGCTCGCCCCAAATCCGTCGGGGGTCTCCGGGAGGGTCTTTTTTGCGGAGCAGGGGATGTTTGGGTTTTGGAGATGAGCGGGTTCGGGCACTCCGAGGCTGAAAGGGGCGGTGGCTTCTCCAGCTGCCCTTGGGAACTGGGACCATCAAACCCAATGCGCTCAGCCCTTTTGCCCCAAACCAGGATTTCCCATTCCCCTACCTTGGCCGGATGAAAGAGGATGTTATAGATAATAAACGAATCAAACCAAATTAAAAGGTTAAATTGGCAAATTTTATTTTCGTGACCAAAAATACGGTCCTGCAAAGCCACAACCGGAAAGTACAACACCGAGCCGGGTTCGGTGTTGGGTGAACACACGATGTTACCCAGCCTCTGTCGCACTGGGTCCCCTGGTGTTCACACCGCCGTTTTGGTTGGACCCCTTTATACTGTTTTCATAGCCTGGAGCCTGCGGGCAGCCCGGCTCCCTCCCGCTGTGCCCAGAGTGCTGCACACACTGCTGACCTTGCCCAGGAGTTGCAGGGCAGCCGGCACAAGAGCAGCAATCCTCAGCCAGGCCACCAGCCCTCGGCTGCTGTTTGCCTTTCTCTCCTCCTGGGCAGACTCCAGACGGCCAATGCCAGCAGTCTGTGCTGTGCCCAGCACGGCTGTGCTTCCCCTTGGGACCAGCCAGCTGCCAGTTTGGCTCTGAGAGCAGAGGATTCGCCCGCTGCCAGGAGGAGGCACCCAGGGCCGGGCTGCTGCCTCTTGCAGCTACAAGGGCCTCCTTCCAGCCTGCCCCTGCCCAGGCACGGCTGAAGGCCTGAACCTGCAGAGGGTGTTTTGGCTGCCCCACTCCTTTGGCTTTGCCTTCAAATTCCAGTGCCCTTTCTGTCTGAAAAAGAAGCACCATGGCTGGGGAAAACCTGGCCAGTCGGCAATATTCCAAAGGCAGTGTGGTCTGGAGAGGATGAATAAAGAAGAGCCTTCCCCACTTTCGAAGCACACCAAAGAAGCCAGAAATGTCACTTGGCAACATTGCAAAACAACTGACAATTCAGAAGGAAATATTGAACTTTCTCACAGGGTCAGAAGGAAAGGAATCTTCTAAATGAGTTAAGGTTTCAGAAACTTTATTTCTTTTCAATCCTGCTCTATCTACGTACTCTTCAATCCTCCTCAACAATCCTACTCCAAGCTGGTTGTGGAGTACATGACCCTGATGTGATTATGAAAGTCTTCTCCCTTCCTTTCCCTTCTTCACTGAAATTATGAGTGGCACTATCAGCTTCTAAAACTTCCTAAAGTTCTTTGATCTAATTCTACGTTTTAAGCAACTAATCTACTCCTCAGTTCTAACATAAGCTACTGTTCAATATGAGCTTCAATAATCCTAAAAATCTAATCTCAAATTTGAAAAAAAAATCTAGGAGGTCACTGATTTGTATGGCTGAAGCAGATGTCTGGCGCCAGGACTCCACTTACTGCTTGTCAAATTCAGATATTTTGCTCTGAATATGGGACAGCTTTTTGTGGAGATACTGGCACCTGCTCTTCATTTCAGAGTAGCTGGGGCTACCCTGTGAAGGAGAAAGCAAAAGAAAATTAAGGCATACAAACATTTCTGCAGAATTTAGAATCTGATGTCCTTTGCTTTAAAGAAGCCCTGAGCCAGACTCAGCAGTAACCATGGCCCTGCAGGTCTGGTGTCACACATACCTGTTGTAACTGCTGATAATGTGTGAGGATTCGATGAAGCAGCACCTTCAAGGAAAAAACAAAACAAAACCAAAAAAACCCATGAAGAATGTTTCACTACAAGAATAAAATGCAAACCTAGGTAAAACACTAAAAATACCCTCCGTTTGGCTCTAGAGATTTTCTTCTCTGTGAGCCACCACTCTTCTGGGAGATTTGCAAAAACAAATCCCCAGCTCCCAGCATCCCCCAAGATCTGCAATTAAGCCTCTCAATAGGGAATAGAAGGAGCACATGCTCCAAGACTCTGCTTGGACACATCTCACTTTACTGTGTGTTCATAGACAACTCAAACAGGGTTACATGCATAATAGAGCCACAAGAACAATCTCTGTACAAGTCTGAAAATACAGCTACAAAAACCCAAACCTCATCAGCTCCTAAGGAGGGCATCAGTCCTAAATGCTCAAAGCCAATGATGGGAGAAAAAATTCCCTTCTCCCTCAAATCAATACGAGTGAAGTTTATCAGACTCTTCATACAAATCCAAGATGAATTGGCAATGAGAATAATAGACACCACTTCCCAGTGCTGACATACCAATGCTTCTGCTCCTCTGGGCCTGAACACCTGGTCCTTCTGGATAACAAATACTCCCTCCACATAGGAATAAATCCTTCAAAGCATCCTGACATTAACTCCTAGATGCACTAAATCTTTAACATGTTTAAATTCAGTAGCAAGACAGAGGGCAGCTTGTGCCAGGGATGCATCCCAGGCCAGATGCACCTGACTGCTGCGCTGGTGTGGTCTGAAAAGGAAACTACAGATGTGTCTCAACATTTTGGGAGGTACCAGAGAAGAAATAGCCTGGACTTCCAACATCTGCCCAGTGACATTTCCTAGCAAGAGCCCTAGCACAAGTCTCACTCATCTGCTCCCCTGCAGGGCCAGCCTTGCCCTCAGCCTTGCCCCAGAGCATCCCTGGCTGTATCCAATGTGAGCCAGGGCCCTGCTGTGCCTGCTCCAAAGGGCACAGCTGCCCCAGAGCCCAAGGGCTGCAGGAGGCCTGAGTGCCCTTGCCAACATCACTGCTCTGACAGAAGCTGGCAGCCATTCCCAGTGTTTGACACCACACACACACACACACACACACACACACACAGCTTCCTTCCTCCCTGCACTGCAGATGCGAGGGGGGGATGCAGCACCACTGCTGCAGCTGACCCTGAGCAGCTGCACTGCAGGAAGGGAGGCCCATCCAGGCCGAACTCACCTCGGTGTTCATTTCAGCTCTTCCCCTCACCCTGCCCATCTACTCCTTTTGCTTTCAATCTCCCCACTTCATATTTCCTGTAAGTTAACATCCATACTTTAGAACATGACCTTGGTTACACATTAATACACGTAGAGGCTTCACTTAATAATCAAATCTTTACACCACAATTATCCCCACAAGAGTTAGGCAAAGGAACACAGTGAAATCCAAAGGATACAACTGCTTCAGCCTCTCCAGTTCTCTTCACTGCTTCTTGGACTTTGGAATCTTCTTCTGCAGCCTGGCAGGTGCTACGATTCTAGAACTCCAAAAGTGTTCTCTTTTGTGAATCTCATGAATGCATGGGGAAATGGAGGTGACTCTTGGAGACAGATACAATGTAGACCAGGATGTGAAAGGCTACAGCAAGGAAGAAGAGTGGCCAGCAGCTGCTGGCTCGAAGTGCTGGACTACTGGTCTATCCTCTGTGGTCCTTCCTCACCACAGGGCTGATAAAGTTGCAATCCAATGGCTGTTTCTACAACAAGGACAAATTCATCTAGGATCAGAATTAGGTTTTGCTCCCATTCTGAAAAATCTGGCAATTGTTGAAAGTGCATCTTTCTTCACAAAATATTGCTGTCAAACAAGGAGGTACTGCAGGCAAACATGCACTCTATTGCACTCCTACTTTCTCATCTTCTCCAAGCTGAGAGCTAAAAGGTTTTGGGAGGAAGAGCCTCCCTTCAGCAGCTCCATCAAAGGCTTCCTCACAATGAAGACAGCAAGGTGGTTTTGTGTTGCTCCAAATTTCCATTTGTACATGCAAGGAAATAATTCTGCTATACAACTAAAAGATTTCTAAAGAGACACCTGGCAGATTTAGGGTTTACTATGGTAAAGACACAATCAGTGTTTCATTGACACAATCCAGGACTATGGAGTGTGACTGTGGGTAGGCACAAAACTCTTGTACTTTTAAGTACAGCTGATTTCAATCCAGCAGCCACCTCATTCCTTAGACTCAAAATCTATTGGCAAAAAACCCCTTAAATTTGTAGAAGAGAGTTTCACACGTGGTGACTTATGAGCCTTTTTCCACAGTGCCCTTCAGTTATTCCTCAGCTCCTCCCAAGGACCTTCTCAAAGGTGCTGGCTTACAAGCCACAACACACAGCCACAAGCTCCCCACTCCCACAGCAAACTTCAGGACTGAGGATGGAGTAGAACAGGACAGCCATGCTATTCCCAGGCAGAGCAAAGGAAGAGAGAAATTAAGGCAGAGAAGGGAGTGAGGGAATATCACAATTCTGTAGATCCTATGCTGTTCCTGCCACATGGATAATGTAGAACTGGAGTAAACCATGAGAATGAAAGTGAGAGAGGCGAAAGGGAGTGAGAGGCCCCATCTGCCCCACCCTGGTGCAGCCTCTTATGTACAGTAGTCTTTTGACACAGTTTTGTCATGTATGCAGAGTCAACCCTTTCAGCCCTTCTGCAGGGAATGAGTTGAGAGTGGGGACTGAGCTCAAGTCTCCAGGCAGAGCAGAAACCTGGCTCAGGACAGTGCTGCTCCACCCCTGCAGGATCCTCTCTTCTGATCACTACCTTCCTGACAAAGCAGTCAGAATGTCAGATGCAGAACATGCTTAGGCTTGGTCCTGCATATTCAAATCACAGCTTTTACACCATCAGCAGAGGGCCAAACCTTAATACACAACAGGGAATGTTAAAAATGCTCCAAATACCTGAGTAGGTCTTGCTGGAGCATTGCTTTCAGAAGGTCCAGGAGATGGCGCTTGGCTGGTGCTGGTGGGGTTCTGAGATGGAGTGGATCTGCTGTAAGCATGTTCAAACATTTCAAGTTACAACACGTAAATAACAACTGTCATAGTCCTTTCCTTGCAGAGCTAACAGATATTCAGTGTCAGGACCCAAGGAAACAGCATGGACCTGAGTTGAGGGAATTTTAGGCTGGATATCAGGAAAACATTGTAGCACCAGAGAGCGCTCAGGCACTGGAACAGGCTCTCGTGGCCCATGGTCACTGTAGCAGGAGCTCAAGAAGCATTTGGACAACAGTCTTGGGCACAGGGTGTGATTCTTGTGGTGTCTTGTGCAGGGCCAGGTGCTAAATGATACAGTGTCCTTTTCCTAATTAACCTAAGATCAGACAAAGTATTTTTAGCATGGATGAAAAAGGGATACAAAGAGGCTCCTTCAGTTTAGTTTATTCCGTGGCGGTGACATGGCTGGAAAGAGAGCGACCCCCTCTCGGAATCAGGTCTTCTGGGGAAGGGGAATGGGGAGTGGTTTTGGCTGCCAGCCAATGCGATAGGGACACAGGGGAGTAGGGATCAGAATACAGGAACTCTTAAGGTGCTCCAAGGTCACCAGGGAAGGTCAGGGGACAGTAGGAAGAGGGGTGGGAATTCTGGGATGAACCGGAAGATATGTCAGAGTATGTTAATCTTTCCTTTTAGCTCAGTTTATCAAATTACAACATCTCCCCATTTTTGTTTTTAAGTAGGGGATGACTTTAAACTAATTCTAGTCCAATTTTATTTTGACCACCATTTGAGATGAGTGGGAGAGTTAGACTGTTTTATATTTGTCAATTCTATATGATTGTCTCCTGAGGTAGAAGAAATGATTCCATTAATGGCCTTAAATATTAAATGACGTATGATCCCAAATGCCATAGCTACAAGGAAAAGAATAACAACAAGCAACATAATAGTTTTGACTATGGAAGTCCACCACCCAGAAAACCCCAGCCCTTAAACAGTTCATTAATCCAGTCTTCTGATTCTTGTTTCACTTGTCCAATCAGGTGCTTCATATCTCAGAGCAGCGTGGACATCAGGAGCCTTTGAAGTCAGATTCATGCAGCAAAGCCCTTCAAATTCCTGGCATTCATGTCCATGTAGTAATAGGAGAAAATCTATTGCAGCACGGTTTTGTAGTGTTGCCTGCCTGGTTACTTCTTCATCTTCTAGGAGGGAACTGATGGCAGTTGAAGTTAAATTTGCTTGTTTAACTACCCAACACTCCAGGTGACCTAATTCACCTAGAGCTTTTGCTGCTGCAACCCATGGAAGAAATACAGACACAGCAATTCTTTTTGATTTTGCCCAATGGAAAATTTCTGCATCACAATTTGGGTCCAGATTATCTGCACTTCTTTTTGTATTTTATTACCAGATTTGCTTTTGTGTGTCCAATCACTAATTAAGGTTTTGTTGGGTGCTAACAAGGACAACCGCCCTATAGTACATGGTCCCCCTAGAAGATTAGAAGGGATCCCTGCCCACGCCCGTTCCCCACAAATTAAAACCAATCCCTTTGGTAGAATTTTTGGGACTTGTATGAACTGGATCTTTAGCTGGAATATGGTTTGTGAAAGTACACCACTTCATGGCCATAAATTCCTTACGAAATTGTCGGATGAGATGAAAGCCTTTTGTATCAGTGAGTGTTGGATAATCTTTGAAATGAATGCAGTATGTTGCTGGGTAGGAACCAAGCAGTTCTAACTTTTGGGGTTCCTGGTCTGCCTTGGGTAATTTTGGCAGCAAGTCCTTTACAGGATTACCTATGATCTGTGCTGAGTGCCTAGGTGAAATAGTGAATGGTTCAGGTGATTTATTAGGCAAGTGTATGTCAAAGCTGCCTAAATACTCACTAACTTTAAGTGGGACTCCTACCAGGCAGGTGGACATAGGATCTGTGGCTGCTGCAGTGGACTGACATATGTTTTCCTGTTTGAGTGCCTGTGCCAGGGTTACCCAGATGTTCTGCGTGGCTGAGGGACGATCCACGCAGCTGCGAAACTGTTCAAAGCTAACAAGAAGACAACTTGGATGGGGTTCTTCACAGGGTTAATTCGAGGGTAGCTTTTTTCTAAAAGAAAAAAACAAACATTTTAAAACATGTTATGAGTCCTTGTCTGCTTGAGGGTGTTCCTTTATGAAGTTTTTGTTTCCTTTTCCTCTGTGGCGTCTTCTTTTGGAAGCAAAGGTTACTTGCTTCTCATCTCCTTTGGCTGTAGCTGGAGTTTTGGGGACAAAAGGCTTTACCCATTTCTGAGGAATCCATCTAGGTCCTGAGGGAGTTGAAACACATGCATAACCCCTTCCCCAGGTTACGAGTTCATAGGGACCTTTGGTTTCCCATGTTTCTGGGTCCCTAATCAAAACTGGTGGATGCTGAGACAATTTAAACTGTTTACTGCTGTTAAAATGATGAACCACAGGAGGACTCATATTTTCAAATGAACAGTTTAAGAAATTGATTGTAAACAATGCTTTACAGAGCTTTTGCTGGGGAGACATCCACACAGTAGAACTGCTTTGTCTAGCTAGAACCTGTTTTAGTGTGTGGTGTGTACGCTCAATCACAGCTTGGCCTGTAGGGGAGTATGGAATGCCTGTCTTATGGTTCACTCCCCACTGCTGGATGAATTCCAGGAACTCCTTGGAAGTATAAGCTGGGCCATTATCTGTTTTTATTTCTCTAGGGATCCCCAAAACTGAGAAGGCTTGTACTAGGTGTTGTTTTGCATGTACTGCCTTTTCCCCTGCATGAGCTGACGCATAAACTGCACCTGAATATGTGTCTATGCTCACATGAACATATTTTAGGTGTCCAAAACTAGGAATGTGTGTGACGTCTGTCTGCCACAGCTCACAGCTGCCTAGGCCCCTGGGGTTAACCCCCATACCTAGTGATGGCATGGCCTGGAGCTGACAGCTGGGACAGGTAGCGACAATAGCCCTGGCCTGACTCCGTGTTATCTGGAATTGACGGACCAAACCTGGTACATTCTGGTGGTATTGCTGATGGCTCAGCTTTGCCTGTTGGAAGATGTCAGGAAGGCATGCCTTTTCTGCTGGAGCTGCCAAGGTGTCTGCCATTTGGTTTCCTTCTGCAATCTCACCTGGCAAATCTGTATGCGACCTCACATGCATCACATAGAAGGGATGTTCTCTGTGAGAAACCAAATAGATTAGTTTTGATAACAGCCTAAAGAGCTGCTCATTATCAATGTCTTTGAGCACTGCCTGCTCTGCTCTGGACACCACCCCAGCGACATACGAAGAATCTGTTACCAGATTTAGAGGTTCAGAGAATTTCTCAAAGGCTCTTACCACAGCAGCTAGTTCTGCAATCTGGGGTGACCCCTCCACAAATTCAACATCAGCTTCCCAATGCTGTGTCTGTGGATTTCTCCAAGCCATCACCGACTTGTGGGAGTTCCTGATGCATCTGTGAACACTGTGAGTGCCTTGAGTGGTGTTCTGCTCCTCTTCTCACGAGGTATGAGGTGGAATTCCTCATTGAACAACTTATGAGCTGGGCTGTGAACAGATATCTGTCCGTGTAGCTGTCCAGAGATATCTGGAGGCTGGCATTGCTCTGCAACAAATGCTCAAACATCTCTTTTGTTAGCCTTTCAGGAGAATTCTTTCCCTCCCCAGAAAGTTTAATTGGCAGGTGTATGCATGTGAAATCGCACCCAGACAGTTCACGCAGCCTCATCCTTGCTTTTGAATCAACTGAGCCATAAGTTCCTGTGGCTGTGTAATAGTTTTGGATCTTTGGTGGGAGAGGAAGACCCATTCTATGATTAAGAGTGAGTCTCTCTGCCCCTCTATCCACTGAAATATTAAACCATGTAAGTGTGGCAATTTCCCCAAAACAATGAATTTGAAAGGCAGTTCAGGTTGATAGCGGTGAGCTTGCCTTTCAGACAGAGCTTTCTGTACCTTTCCAATTGCAGCCTTTGCCTCTGGTGTCAGTTCCCTAGGAGAAACCAGCTCTCTATCCCCTTTCAATAAATTGAAAAGGGTTGTAAGTCCTCATTAGTGAGGCCTAACCAAGGTCTTACCCAATTCAGCGACCCACACAGGGAATGGAGATCTGCAAGAGTTTTAGGATTACAATTAATTTCTAATTTCTGTGGAACTATGGTCCTGGCAGTGATCTCTAGTCCCAGATATTTCCAAGGTGGCATCCTTTGAACCTTGTCATCCTGTAATTGAAATCCAGCAGAGGTTAAAACTTTAACTACTAGGTCAAGCGTGTGTTGAAGTATGGAATTGTCAGGAGCACACACCAACACATCATCCATGTAGTGTAGTATAATGCCATCTCTTCTCTGTGCACGGACAGGAGACAACAATGAAGCTACATACCACTGACAGCAGGACTACACTTCATGCCCTGTGGAAGCACTTTCCAGTGGTATCTCTTCATTGGAGCCTCTCTGTTCAATGATGGCACTGAGAATGCAAACCTAGGAGCATCTTCAGCGTGAAGTGGAATTTGGAAAAAACAATCTTTGATATCTATTACTGCCAATTGCCAATCTCTAGGTAACATAGTTGGAGAAGGCATCCCAGGTTGAGGAGATCCATGTCCTGAATGACTTTATTAATTTCTCTAAGATCATGTAATAATCTCCATTTGTCTGTCCCTGGTTTTTTATTACAAAAATTGGGGAATTCCAGGGACTTGTTTCTTCGATATGGTTTTTGGCCAATTGTTCCTCTACAAGTTTTTCAAGTGCCTGTAACTTTTCTTTCCTTAGCGGCCACTGTGTTGTCCAGACAGGTGTGTCACTTAGCCATGTTAGCTTCCGGACCCGGCACTGCACGGTGGCCGCCTCTAAAAATCCTTAGGAGTTTTGGAATTATCATTTAACTCCCCATTGTGACATGGCATCTCTTCCCCACAAGGGACACTTATAATCTATTACAAATGGACGTACACTGGCCAATCTGCTGTCCGGTCCCTCAATTTGTACAATGCGTTTTGATATTTGTGCCAATCTAACCCCTCCAATACCCTGAATTTGCCCAGCTACAGGTTGCAGTTCCCAATGTGAAGGCCACATCTTTTCAGGTATTATGGTTACATCTGAGACTGTATCCAAAACACCCTTCACATGCAGATGGTCTGAACCATGTGTCATGTTGCATGCCAGAGAAGGCTTTTCCTCCTTTACTGTCTCTGCCCAGTAAACCTCTGGTGATTTATCTTTTGCTGTGATATTTGCTGGAATAGGAAGAGCTTGGGCTAGAATTTGTCCCTCACTTAAATAGAAAGGTGCTTGTGGACAACGAGCTATTATGATAACACCAGATATTTTTCCCTTCATGGTCATAGGAGCTATTTCAATTTCTACAGGTGTGTGTGCAGTGTCTCCCACAACAAAATACTCACTCTCCATGTGGCAAATCGACATATCAATTAAGGAGCTCGAGATGTCCACTGTAATGACCGTCCACTCAGCAGACCTGAAATGAAAACCTTTGGTAGTCTGTAGTCTAATACGGCCACAGAACTGCCTGTCTTTGTTAAAAGAACATTCAACATTTACATTATCCATTACACCCACATTGTCCATCCCACCCTCCCCCTTTGCTTTTAAGAGAGAGGCTTTTGCTACAGTATAGCCTGCAGAACTTATATCCTGGCGCTCTATGGTGTTTATAGCAGGCCTGCGCCTCAGTTCTAGTTTTTTTGTTTGTTGATCTTTTTCTGTTTCATGTTTTGAGGACAGTCCCTAGCAAAATGTCCTTGCTGCTGGCACTGGAAACAGGTGATTTTCTTTAGCTGCTCTGATGATAACTGCTGCTTCTTCATCTTTGGTGGTTCAGGTGCTGGAGGCTTAGGAGGTGCTGGACTCGGAGTCCTCTCAGGAGCACTGAATAGCTCTGCTTTGCGGGTGCAGGCTTCTATCATCTGTGCTAGGGTTGGTTCTGGGTATAGTGGCAGGCTTAGGATGACCCTCCGGCAGGCTTGATTGGCGTTCTTCTCTGCTAATTCTTTGATCAGTTCTGCCTGCATGGCTGGATTATGCACTTGACACTCCACCTCCGTCTTTAACCAATCTATGAAGCTTAAAAAATTCTCAGAAGGATATTGTTTAATATTAACATAACTAGTAGTTACTTCAACTGTTGGCAATTTAATAAAGGCCTGTTCAGCTATCTCACAAACTTTATCTAAAATAAATTTAGACAATAACCGAGTTTGCTTTTCAGGGCTATGTATGTCACCCTCCCCACATAAATGCTGTAATGTAATTTCGTTATCATCAGCATCCTTAGCATGTTCAGGATTTTTGTGAATTTCTGTCAAAAGACTGCCCAAAGAACGTTTCCAAATATTAAACCATAATTCATATTCAGCTGGGGTAAGCAAACACCTGAAAAGGTCCTTTACATCATGCGGAACCAATTCATTTGATGTAAAAGTTGCTCTCATAATTCCCTTAAATATTTCACTTTGCCTCCCAAATTCCCTTTGTACCTTACAAATTTCTTTTTTATCTTGGTATGATAACGGTTGATATGTTCTTTTACCATTCTTTTTCCCAATGTATTCTACCGGTGTTGCATAATAAATCATATTAGATTCAGGGTTAATCGGTAAGTTAGGGGTTAATTGGTTCTGTGCCTCTGCAGGCTGTAGCGGTAAGTTAGGGGTTAATTGGTTCTGTGCCTCTGCAGGCTGTAGCGGTGTAGCTGCTACACGTGCTTCCCCTCCCCCACCCTCAGGCTCTGCATTCCCGGAGCTCTCATCCCTCCCCGGGTTATTGAAAGAGTTACAATGCGGCCTGGAAATAGAAGTCTGATAAAATGGATTAAAACCTGGAAAATATTGAGCAGAAACGGGAATTGGATGCAGGAAAGGATTATTGGGAGAAAAAGGCATGTTACAGTTAGGATTTAGTATAGGTTTTTCCCTTTGCACCGAGGAAAGCTGAGATTCCAAATTAGTGTGTTCAGATGGGAGTTGTGAAAGACATGGATACAGAACGTTTGTATCAGGTTGTCCACGGGATTCTAATTCAGTGTATTTTGGAGGATCATTGGTTTTAGTAGTTTCTTGAGGTAATTCTGATTTCTCTTTTAATTCAGGGACAGGAGGTTCAATTAGGTAAAGAGGAGTTTAAAGAATTTTCCTGTGGTCTATCTTGGTTTTCTAATTGTGATAAGTGTTTGTGAATATTTAAAAATATAGGCAAAAATAAAGCAGCATTGGTATCACCTTTCTGTATTTTAGAAGTTAATAAATCTCCAACACTGTCCCAAAATAAAACCGATTTGATATTTTGCTTATCAATTTCTGTAATTTCTCGAGACAACCAAATAACAAACTTTCCAATCTGTTTCTTAGAAAATACAATATCCTGTACATCTAGCATTTCTTTAAGCTGGGTAACAATACTCTTTTGTTGTGCTGAAATATTCCCCCATTCCGATGTTATAAAACACAAAAGCACAATTCCCCGTCTTTCGCAGAAAAGTTACAATTTAACAGCTGGTTGCAAAACCCAGGTGTGTTAGTATGGGGGTGCTGGGCTTTTGTTATTCACCACGTGGCTTAGCCGTGACTACACAGACAGTCCCGGGGATCCCTGTGCAGAGAACACACCGGCGCCGGTGCTTACGGTCACAGCGTAACCCCCGCCAGGCAGAGCTGGCAGAACACGTGGTACTGGGGCCGGGTTGCGCAACACCGGCCACGTGTCACCCGCTGCACGCCTGAGCTGGTGCCGCTTCCCCCCACCCGCGGGTACAAACCCCCCACGAGTCTCGGGCTATCCGTTTAAAAACACCCCTTTCCCCTGTACCTCGGGGCTAACTTTGGGGTTCCCACCTGAAGTGAATATAAAACATGGCATGAGAAGTACTTCAGCTTTTTTCACTATTTCTTGTTAGACCTCCATGTTGGTCTCTCTCTCTCCCCCTCTGTCTATCTCAAGCTGTTGTCTTTTGTGAAACTGCATCTGTTGCTGCATGACTTGAATGGCTGTGCAGATGCCACCTCATGCATCCAAAACAGAAAAGCTGAGCTGGGTGTTACACCATGGTAGTGCAGTAGAATAAAGTGGCCATGCCTTCTTTCTAAAGCCCAGAACTGGCTACTGTAGAGAAAGTTGTGTGTGCCCCATTATTAATTATTGTAGCTTTTTCTGAGTAATTTATTGTGAGAACAAAGCTCTGAAGGACTTTTACAAGGCCATCCAGTGAGTGTTGTTTGGCTTTTTAAAGATCTCTTGATGAAGTGTGTCAAAATTCTGCTTTTCTGCAGGAGAAAGAAAACATGCTTCCATTGTCTCCACATGCTCTGCAGCCAACACCCAAGCAGACTACTTGAGGTGAGTGAAATAGCAGTTCAGCCTTGCCACTTGCAGTGGGGTGCCATGTGAAGCTCTTCCCAGTTTTGAAAGGATGATGTTGAGAAGGTTTTGCTGGACCTCCAAGGCTAAGAGCTGAAATGAGCACTGAGGTGGGTTTGGCCCAGACTGGCCCTCCCTTCCTGCAGTGCAGCTGCTCAGGGTCAGCTGCAGCAGTGGTGCTGCATCCCCCCCTCGTATCTGCAGTGCAGGAGGGGAGGGAGAAAAGTGTGTACATGTGTGTGTGGTATCAAACACTGGGAATGGCTGCCAGCTTCTGTCAGAGCAGTGATGTTGGCAAGGGCACTCAGGCCTCCTGCAGCCCTTGGGCTCTGGGGCAGCTGTGCCCTTTGGAGCAGGCACAGCAGGGCCCTGGCTCACATTGGATACAGCCAGGGATGCTCTGGGGGAAGGCTGAGGGCAAGGCTGGCCCTGCAGGGGAGCAGCTGAGTGAGGCCTGTGCTGGGGCTCTTGCTAGGAAATGTCACTGGCAGAAGCCAGATGTCCAGGCTATTTCTTCTCTGGTACCTCTCAAAATTTTATACGACATCTGTTTCTTTTCAGACCACACCAGCACCGCAGTCAGGTGCATCTGGCCTGGGATGCATCCCTGGCACAAGCTGCTCTCTGTCTTGCTACTGAATTTCAATATGTTGAGGATTTACTGCTTGTAGCAGTTTATCTCAGGATGCTTTGCAGTATTTTTCCCAGTGTGGAGGGAGTTTTTGTCATCCAAAAGAACCAGGTGTTCAGGCCCAGAGGTGCAGAAGCATTGGTGTGTCAGTGTTGGGAAGTGGTGTCTATTATTCTCATTGCCACTTCATCTTGGATTTGTATCATGAGCTTTGTAAACCTCGCTTGTGTTGATTTGAGTGAGAAGGGAATGAAGAAAATTTTTCTCCCATCAGTGGGTTTAAGCATTAATGAGTTTTGCCCTCCTTAGGAGCTGATTTGGTTTGGGTTTTTGTAGTTGTAGTTTCAGACTAGTACAGAGTTTGTTTTAATGTCCGTATCACAAGCGCCTCAGTTCAAGGCTCAGTTTTATAAATGCTGGCTACTTTAAGAATCAAATATTATCATGAACTCTGCTTTGCTGTTAGACAGGCAGACATAAATGTTGCTCAAAAGTTCAACTCTGTGTAACCAAATCCATAAAAGCAGTCCCTGCCAAAAATGTATTTCAGTTGGTCCTTTGATATTTGGAATGAGTGCCAGAGTTTTCTAAATGTGCTCCACTTGTTAATGAAGAAAACCTCGACAATGTAAACTATTAGTAACTAAGTGTGATAGAAATGTGGCAGATTTCTGGAGTTACCAGACTACATCCTCTTAAAGCAGAGAACTTGCATGTAACAGTCAGTCCCAGAGCAACTAACTCGAACCTTGGGAGTCTGTTTTTGGCATTTGCCATGTGGTTGGTGTAAAACTACACATGTGCTTTATGGAACAGGAACACATTAGAATGTTCCCTTAGAGTTCACTCACAGAAAAATGATCTAACTTTTTCCCTAGAAAATACACAGCCATAGTCTCCTTGGAGCAACGCCAGCACTACAAGGATGACTTCAATGCAGAGTATGAGGAATACAGGAATTTACATGTTCAGATTGACAAGATCAACAAGGATTTCATGCAGCTTCAAGAACAATGGAAGTGTCTGATTCCAGGCTCTGAAGCCTATCAGGTAAAGAAGGATGAAATTGTGAAGGCTCTGCTTCATCACAGCAGTGATTTGGATGCCTGGAGCTGCTCAATGAGCCAAAGGGAAACTGCAGAATTGGCATATGTGCTCAGACACTGCTTGGACTGGGTCTGATTTTTACAAGACCCTGCCCAAAATCACCTGTTTGAGCTGTCTATGAACAAACAGTAAGGTGAGGTGTGTCCCAAGCAGAGTCTTGGAGCATGTGCTCCTTCTGTTCCCTATTGAGAGGCTTAATTGCAGATCTTGGGGGATGCTGGGAGTTGGGGATTTGTTTTTGCAAATCTCCCAGAAGAGTGGTGGCTCACAGAGGAGAAAATCTCTAGAGTCAAACTGAGGGTATTTTTAGTGTTTTACCTAGATTTGCACTTTGTGGTTGGAGTAAAACATTCTTCATGGATTTTTTTTTCTTGAAGATGCTGCTTCATCGAATCCTCACACATTATCAGCAGTTACAACAGGTATGTGTGACACCAGACCTGCAGGGCCATGGTTACTGCTGAGTCTGGCTCAGGGCTTCTTTAAAGCAAAGGACATCAGATTCTAAACTCTGCAGAAATGTTAGTATGCCCTAATTATTTTTTGCTTTCTCCTTCACAGGGTAGCCCCAGCTACTCTGACATGAAGAACAGGTGCCAGTTTCTCCACAAAAAGCTGTCCCATATTCAGAGCCAAATATCTGAATTTGACAAGCAATAAGTGGAGTCCTGGCACCACACATCTGCTTCAGCCATACAAATCAGTGACCTCCTGGATTTTTATTTCAAATTTGAGATTAGGCTTTTAGGATTAGATAAATTAGTACTGAACAGTAGTTTATGTTAGAACTGAAGAGTAGATTATTTGTTAAAAATGTAGGATTAGATCGAAGAAGTTTAGGAAGTTTTAGAAGTCGATAGAAGTTAGTATTGAACTTGAACAATAAAGAAATTTCACTGTTGATAACTCCTTTGCTCATTGGGGCTTGTATGGTATTTGGAGCGGCTTTCATCTGGTCCATTCTTTTCTTCATGCCTCTAGGTTTATCCACTGAAAAAAACTTTTTCAGTAGGAGGTGGAAGCTCAGTATCTCTACTATGAAGTTGTGCACATTTGAAGAAAATGTTGTGGCAAATTGAAATTCTTTATGATAATAATAATAGGGTTTTTTTGAAATTTCTTGTAATTTAAACACTTTGCATTAGGTAGAAGAGGCATTAAATTTGTGACAATATGTAGCTGTGAAGATACAGAAATCCATGAATACTTGCACAGCCCACACATCTCCACTAGGTTCTGCAGAAGGGCATCAAATAATGCACAGGTATCGAGACAATGAACTGGTGCTGCACTTATGTGTCAGTGGGCAGAGCTGTGGGAGGCAGGAATTCAAGGTGATTTTGGAACAGGATGAAGAAAGGGAAAGACAACTTCCAGCTGTAGACAGAATGACACTACCCTGCTGACCCAAGCAGAACAGAGCACAAGTTGCAAATTACTAGGAAAAAAGAGTTTTGTGAAAGAAAAACCTGCTATCTAAGCATTAGTGTTCTTTCCACAGCACACAGAGTTTAGAGCATGAATGTACATCAGATGTAAATATTGCTGCAAAGTGTTAGAAAAAATCCTCTACCTATAGTTATTTCCACAAATATACTCATGAATGAATAAAAAAAACCTCCACAAGTGCATGTATCATTAAGCAGGATACTCTGTAGATTCTCACATTAACACTGGCATAATTATCTATGATACTTCCAAACATTTAAAGATTTTTTCCTCTGTTTGTTTCTTCAAAACTTACAAAACGTAATTAAATTCTCTTTATAAACTGCAGACTTCTGTGCCTAATCATGCCATTATTTGCTTGCTCACATCATCTTTTCCCTGTCTGTTAGAGCCACTGATGCATTAATTGTTGATCCAAACTTGAAACAGTTCATGAGTCACTCTGAAGATAAAATTAACATGCTGATTTCAGGGGAATTCATGTCCTCTGCCTCTTCAAGCTGAAAGACTATTTATTACATGTCAGAATTAAGTCTTGATACCTAATAAATGGGAAAATATGAAATATACTGACTAGATGACCATGTTGCAAGGGATCATTGCATTTTAATCTTATTTGACCAAATTAGTGATCCAAGAGAGAAAGGACTGGTTAATTATAAAAGTGGAAGTAGATGAAAAAGATGTCTAGGTGTGGTACAGTTGGAGGCAAAAATTAAGTATGTGGCCTTTGAAGCTGGGAAATGATTGTATATCAGATGATTTTAACATAACATTACTAAATGCATGATCTTCAAACAAACACATTGGCAACAAATATCATGACAGAGGAAATGTTGGTATTCCTGATGTTGAAGGAAGGAAGGGGAGAAGGAAGGCATGGACTTTTCAGGAGTAGCCAAATCAAGCACTTCATTCTGGATGACTATGGAATTTTCATTAAGGAAATCTTTAAGTGGAGGGCTCTTCACCCATTTAATTTTTTACTAGCATTCAGTGAAAGAGACTATTTTGGAGTGTAAAAACTTGCATGTTGAAAACAGGAGAGTGCTGAGAGATTTTTAAGTCTGGCTCAAAGACAATTCACTGCTGAAAATCCAAGTTTAAACTTATCCAATTAAATGACCCTGGATGAGGTAGAAAACAGAAGTCCTTCCATTCAACCTTGACTTATTTCTTCTAACTCATTTATGGTAAAAGAACATCCCACAGAAATTCAGGGAGCAGCAGAGTATACCCCAAAAAGGCAGCTGTAGATCTGAAATAACTTGGGAATTAGAGAGACATCAGTGAGAAACTTTTGAGTCAAACTGTTTGTGAAGAACCCTGTTCCTAAGAAATGACATCTTTTCTCAAGGAAGTTGAGCAGCAGGATATCATGGCTCCTGTGGCTGGCAGGTATGAAGCAGACAAAGTGGGACATTTGTAGAAATTAACCCTGTGATTCAGTGATCACAGCAGAATAAAGAACCTGTTTTATCAGACCCTGGGTCTTAGTATGAAATGAAGAAGCCCCTGTTTGTTATATTAGGCCAAGTTGTTCCTTGTCAGGTCATAGCAGCTGCTTAGCAGAAGGCACTGCTTTAACTTCAGCTCATCACATCTGGAGGCAGCCCTAGAAGTGCTCCACACCTCAGCTGGTGCCAGAGCACAGGGACACCCGGACACCCTCTTGAGACCCATGTGTGCAATAAACTAAAGGCATCTCCCAAACCAAGCTATTCCATCCAGCACTTAGCACAGAAGCTGTCACTGCCAGGGAAGTCTGCATACAGAGAAAAATACAATTATGAAACCTATTGGGGATTTGATATAATACAGGAAAAATTCAAATTTTGGTACTTACCTTCATAAATGAGCATATATACCAGCTGTTTTTCTTAAATGTAGTTGAATAGTGTGCACTTTCCATAGCAGTACGATTCTTAACACATTCACAGCTAGCAGAGCTCTCACACAACGTGTTTTTTCTCTTAAATGTAAGGAAGGGCTTAGTTCAAATGAACAACGCTGCTTCCGCTGAAAGATACAAAATTATGGAAATAATAGATGCAAAGTCATAGGTTCTTTAAGGCAGGCCACTGGTATCTAATGTAAGGATGGTTTACATTTAGCTTCATGTGCACTTAAAATAGCAATCAAACAATTTTCTAATGTTCATGAAAAATACTTTTTGTGCTCCCAGAAATTGCACAGTCAAGTAAATCCAAACTCAGATACAAATGCATTCTTCCCAATAAAAATGGCCAAACAAAGAATAGCTGCCAGTGATACTTTTCCTACGGTCCCGTTTGCCCCAGGTGTGGATAAAACCGGCGTCTGCCCTGCTCAGATCATTCTGGCCCGTAGATCCCAGCCTGTCCCAGAGCATCATGAACAAGAGCATGGAAGTTCAGCAGCCTGTGCTCAATGCCATGTGCTCCACTCAGGGATCCTGAGAGCTCCTCCAGGGACGGGATAAACCCCCAGCAGTGGGGACCAGCTCCTGCTGTGTCAGCCAGGCAGCCTTGGATGGTATTGGGGTAGCAGCCCATGCAGGGCTCGCTCAGTGTCAGACCCAGGCACTGTGGGCAGTGCTGAATCCTCAGCAAAGCTCTGCTGCAGGCTTTGGAGAACTGCAGGGGTCTGTTGGATTGATCCCTGCAATCCCCACATTCAGAGACTGCAGGAAAGTCCAGCTGGGTGAGTGAGAGTGATCTTCCCATTTGTCCTGTGGCCTTTTTGGGAATGCTGCCAAGGAGCCTGATGTCTCTTCTTGCCCCTGGAGGCATCTGCACATGCCAGGGAACTGTCAGTGGAGCAGGGCTAATCACGGGTTGTAGACTACTGCAAACAGGGTGGTGTGAAAACATCCATTCGCTAATTCCTCTGTGCTAATGCCTGTGCTGAATAGCAAGAATCCAACATCTGTGAAAATCTCCTGCACATTCACAGCAGCCTCAGTAACTGTGTTTGTACATGCATTGCAGAAAAGTGTGCTTGTGTATTCTCAACCAGTCTGACAAGTATTTCAAGGGTTTCTGCAATCAATCAATTGGTCAATGAATCAATATTTTTAAGGTTTAAAGAACAGAAATTAGAGTAAGAATTTGAAACAGTTACATTATGACATCTGACATCACAAATGAATTTTTGCATTAGAATTTTTGAGGAGACAAACTCCTCACTGAAAAGACAGCTGTCTTTTCTCTATAGAGAAGCACCTTGCAAGTAATGCTACAACACAATCAATAATTCATGTTTTCTTTACAGGTTACATTAAACACAGCCTAAAAACATACGTAGCAGGAAATCATTGTAAGTGGAGTTCTTAAGTTACAAACTGCAGCAAATGCCTGTTGTACCTGTCTATGTAGCTCTCTTACCTCATGACTCATTCTGCAAGCTGCAATAAACAGCTGAATGCTCTAAGTAACTCCAAATCTTTCCTTTTACCATCCTGAATGGATGGGCAAAAGTAGCATTAAACAATAAAAACAGCTCTTCAATTCTATCAAAAGTTAACCCTTAAAGTTTTCATTTCGTGTCTGCCAGGGGAAACAAATGTACCAAGCACAGAATTCACAGAATTCACAGAATTCACAGAATTCACAGAATTCACTAGGTTGGAAGAGACCTTCAAGATCATCAAGTCCAACCCATGCCCTAACACCTCAACTAGACCATGGCACCAAGTGCCACATCCAGTCTTTTTTTAAACACATCCAGGGATGGCGACTCCACCACCTCCCTGGGCAGACCATTCCAGTACTTTATCACTCCTTCTGTGAAAAACTTTTTTCTAATATCCAACCTATATCTCCCCTGGCGCAGCTTAAGACTGTGTCCTCTCCTTCTGTCAGTTGCTGCCTGGTGAAAAAGACCAATCCCCACTTGACTACAACCACCTTTCAGGAAGTTGTGAAGAGTGATAAGGTCACCCCGAGTCTCCTTTTCTCCAGGCTAAACAACCCCAGCTCCCTCAGCCGTTCCTCACAGGGTTTGTGTTCCAAGCCCCTCACCAGACTTGTTGCCTTCTCCAGACACGCTCAAGTGTCTCAACATCCTTCCTAAACTGAGGGGCCCAGAACCAGAGAACATGATTTTAGACAGTGCTGTTTGGTCTGGTATGGTCAAGAACTGCTTTCCTCAGGAACTGATGGATAATCCCTCTCTAAGCCTCAAGAGCTACTGGATGAGTAAAGCCTGGATGGACAAACTTGCATTTCACATGTTACATGGTAATCCTTACATACTCTGAGAAGTGTTGAATAAAGCAGGTAAAAGATACTGGAAAAACATCCTCGCCTGACATGATCTATGATTTGCAGGTAAGAAAAAAAGCCAGTTTTCAAAAGAGAAAAAGAATGTTTGCATTGAGGAATTCCCTAGATCTGCCTGAGAATGTTGCACTTCAGAACAGGCAATGAAGCAAGATATGGATCCGAAAGAAACTCAGCTTAGAGTTGAGAATAAAAACACAGAAACACATATTATAACTGTTAACCCATTTTATACACTTAATGGCTATGACTCAGTAACTTTTAATTCAAGTTGTACAAGTTTTCATGCATTCTTTCACATTTATTTTTAAGTAAGTCTGGACAAATAATGTAAGGAAAAGCATGAAGTACTGTTAATACTGTCTAAAGAGTGTTGTTAACCACAGGCAGAATCAAATAGTGTCAAACAATATCAAGCATTTCCTGAAGCAATCTGAAGTCTGCTGATAAGTCGCTGACTGAAAGGAAGAGTAGAAAAACCAGAACAAATGTAAAAAAGACAGGACTGATCTAGGAGAACAAGTGGGATGTGGAACAGAGAGCACAGCTGGTCACGATATTCTGGCCTTGCTAGTGTACAGACCGTGGAATAAGAAGCCACAGCTATGAAGGAAAGAGCTTCATGTGCAGCTATCAGGTGTTTTGAAACTATGTGGTTTTGTAAGGCTGCCAAGTAATGGAAACAATAGGCTGATTCTGTAACTGGGGGGAAATTCTGCCTTGGGGATGTGACTGCTTGAGAGCTGTAACTGCTTGGGGCTGCAACAACATATAATGCTGAGCTGTGAGAACAATCAATGACTTCAGTGACTTCAATAACCTAAATTCTGATTTCAATTCTGACTTGAACTATGACTTCTTTTTGCTCGGGCTTTGGCTTCCTGCTTGGATTACCTTGGAACTGAGCTGTAACTGCAGTACCAGGAGGGGTCCCGTTGGCGGCTCAGGGACAGCTCCGTTGTCCATCAGCAATGTGCCCACTCCTGCGAACTGCCAGTGCTTCCCTTGCCGTGCCAGCAGGAGCTGCTCCCTGCTGCCAGCCAGCTCCTTTGCCTGCAGTCCCTCCCAGGGCTGGCAGCACAAGCTCCCTCTTGCCTTGAGCCAAACGCCTGCCTGCACCTTGGCCCGGCTTTGCCAGGTCTCTTTTACCAAGTGTTTGACTCCCAGACTTCAGCCCCAGCCCATTGGTTATTTCCATCACCAGGTAGTTTTATGCAATGAACCATTTGGGTTTTACCTAAGAGCTGAATCATTAAGATTGTCGTGCTTTATTGCACCCAGTGTCCTGTTAAGACCAAGAACAAGCTGTTTCTACAGCTTAGTTTGTGGCTATTCCTACATCATTTTATTCCATGCTGAATGACTAAAGAAAATCTATCCTTTTCCTTACTAAGCTGAGGCTGCAGCTTAGTGCAAATATGTGTGAAAAGAGAATAAATGTAATAATCTCCTCACATTTTTCCCCTCCCCAGCCAGGGTGATGCCTGAGGGGGTTCTAGAGATGGAGCACAACTCACAGACAGAAAACCTCAGTCAGGTTCTATTACCCACAGATTGACAGACCTGGGAGGAATTGGGTGCCACAGCCTGTCAAACACTCACCAAAGCTTAATGATCACTGAAGAAATCAGGACAAACATTGATGTGGTCACTCATCATGGAAATGAGAAGTGCCCCAAAGCCAATGTCAGTTCCAAAGGGAAATTTATTACAGATTGTTACAACTGCGATGCTTCTATACGATGACCAATTTCAGGTCAAAGATGGCTACAGAATGGCTCCGCCTTGATGTCGCGGTGCAGGACGCCGCAGGCGGTGCAGTGCCGCACGGCCTCCAGCACCTGGCGGAACAGCCAGCGCGCCTGCTCCTCGCACAGGAACTCCTGCTCCTGCACCAATTGCAGGAGATCCTGCGATGCCTCCGGACGCTCCATCACCAGCAGGAAGCTGTCAGGCAGCTCAAACCACTCGAGGAGCTGGATGATGGAGTGGCAGCCAGAGCCCACCTTCTCCATCAGCACGATTTCCATTGGAACACGGGAGCCGTCGGGCTGTGAGGAGGAGACAATGCCTCCAGCAGGCCTGATGCTGCCCTGTGGCTGCTGCGCTGCCGCCTGCTGGGGATGCCCCAGTGCCCTCCCCCGGGCAGCCTCCCTGGTGCTTGGGCTTCATGCCAAGCTCCAGGCGGTGCTTGGGAGGTGCCCCCTGCCTGGCCACACCACCGGTCTCTGGCATTGCCAGGCCTGCCATGCTTTGGATTTAATAATGAAAAGAGACAGCCCACTGGGTGTTGGTAACAGTTACAAGCCTTCCCTTCTCTCAGATACCTCATGCAATGGCAACAGTTACATGCCTTCCCTTTCTGTGTCATGCCTACCAAGGCTGTCCCATGACAACCACCTGGGGGGAAGTGAATTATGGGGATGACATAGGACATGTAAATAGCATATCTCAAAGTCATAACTATATACCAAGAAAACTTCCCTTAACATACACATAATATTCTTCCCTGAACAGCAATACCTATCACATTCCTCACCTATAAGAAGCACTTACTGTTTTTTTCAAAGAAACACTTGCTAGATATTAATAGAGTTACTTGGTTGTATCCAATTAGCGAAAAATTATAATGGCTTAAATCTCATGTGGTAGAGGAATAATTCATCTGTCTACCCAGGGACATGGTTTCCTTTGAGTTGGATGCTCACAAACAGCTGTTCAGGACTGATCTGATTTCTGTACTTTCCCTGTAGGCAGCCAAGCTGAATCTGAAGAATAATTCCTTCAGTCTGAAGGAATATCTGTTTCAAACCCTTCCGACTGATTGGCCTGGCTACACTGAAATCAATATAGAAAATTTGAAGTTAATACTTTCTAGGTAACTCAAGTCTTTGGAGGAAGGAGGAGATCCTTTTCAGAAAAAACACCTTGGGATATGAAGGCTAGCTTGTTAGAATATGCTGAGCAGGCAGCAATCCATCAGGATCCTGAAGTCCAACTCCTTGGCCCTGCACAGGACACCACAAGAATCACACCCTGTGCCCAAGACTGTTGTCCAAATGCTTCTTGAGCCCCTGCTACAGTGACCACGGGCCACGAGAGCCTGTTCCAGTGCCTGAGTGCTCTCCGGTGCAGCAATGTTTTCCTGATATCCAGCCTAAAATTCCCTCAACTCAGCTTCATGCTGTTTCATTGTGTCCTGACACTGAATATCTGTTTGCTCTTCAAGGAAAGGACTAGGACTGTTGATATTTACATGTTGTACCCTGAATGTTTGACCATCATCACAGCAAATCGCCTCCATCTCAGAACCCCACGGGCACCTTCTGAAAGCAATGCTCCAGCAAGACCTGCTCAGGTATTTGGAGCATTTTTAACATGCTCTATTGTGTCTTAAGGTTTGGCCCTCTGCTGATGGTGTAAAAGCTGTGATTTGAATATGCAGGACCAAGCCTAAGCATGTTCTGTCTCAGGCATTCTGACTGCTTTGGCAGGAAGGTTGTGATAAGAAGAGAGGATCCTGCAGGGGTGGAGCAGCACTGTCCTGAGCCAACTTTCTGCTCTGCCTGGAGACTTGAGCTCAGTCCCCACTCTCAACTCATTCCCTGCAGCAGGACTCAAAGGGCTGGCTCTGCATGCATGACAAAACTGTGTCAAAAGACTACTGTACATAAGAGGCTGCACCAGGGTGGGGCAGATGGGGCCCTCTCACTCCCTTTTGCCTCTCCCGCTTTCATTCTCATTGTTTACTCCAGATCTACATTATCCATGTGGCAGGACCAGCACAGGACCTACAGAATTGTGATATTCCCTGACTCCCTTCTCTGCCTTAATTTCTTTCCTCTTTTGCTCTGCCTGAGAACAACATGGCTCTCCTGTTCTACTCCATGCTCAGTCCTGGAGTTTGCTGTGGGAGTGGGGAGCTTGTGGCTGTGTGTTGTGGCTTGTGAGCCAGCACCTTTGAGAAGGTCCTTGGGAAGAGCTGAGAAATGATTGCAGGGCACTGTGGAAAAAGGCTCATAAGTCACCATGTGTGAAACCCTCTTCTACAAATTTAAGGGTTTTTTTGTCAATAGATTTTGAGTCTAAGGAATGAGGTGGCTGCTGGATTGAAATCAGCTGTACTTAAAAGTACAAGAGTTGTGTGGCTGCGTCCTTATTAACCTGATGAGAATTCACAACCCACTGTCACACTCCATAGTCCTGGATTGTGTCAATGAAACACTTGTTGTGTCTTTACCATAGTAAACCCTAAATCTGCCAGGTGTCTCTTTTGAAATCTTTTGGTTATATAGCAGAATTATTTCCTTGCATGTACAAACAGAAATTTGGAGCAACACAAAACCACCTTGATGTCTTCATTGTGAGGAAGCCTTTGATGGAGCTGCTGAAGGGAGGCTCTTCCTCCCAAAGCCTTTTAGCTCTAGGCTTGGAGAAGATGAGAAAGTAGGAGTGCAATAGAGTGCATGTTTGCCTGCAGTACCTCTTTGTTTGACAGCAATATTTTGTGAAGAAAGATGCACTTTCAACAATTGCCAGATTTTTCAAAATGGGAGCAAAACCTAATTCTGATCCTAGATGAATTTGTCCTTGTTTTAGAAACAGCCATTGGATTGCAACTTTATCAGCCCTGTGGTGAGGAAGGACCACAGAGGATAGACCAGTAGTCCAGCACATGGAGCCAGCAGCTGCTGGCCACTCTTCTTCCTTGCTGTAGCCTTTCACATCCTGGTCTACATTGTATCTGTCTCCAAGTGTCACCTTCATTTCCCCATGCACTCACGAGATTTACAAAAGAGAACATTTTTGGAGTTCTAGAATCCCAGCACCAGCCAGGCTGCAGAAGAAGATTCCCAAGTCCGAGAAGCAGTGAAGAGAACCGGGGAGGCTGAAGCAGTTGTATCCTTTTCACTGTGTTCCTTTGCCTAACTCTTGTGGGGATAACTGTGGTGTAAAGATTTGATTATTAAGTGAAGACTCTACGTGTATTAATGTGTAACCAAGGTCATGTTCTAAAGAACGGATGTTATTTTTCAGGAAATATGAAGTGGGGAGATTGAAAGCAAAAGGAGTAGATGGGCAGGGTGAGGGGAAGAGCTGAAATGAACACCGACGTGAGTTCAGCCAGACTGGCCCTCCCTTCCTGCAGTGCAGCTGCTCAGGGTCAGCTGCAGCAGTGGTGCTGCATCCCCCCCTCGTATCTGCAGTGCAGGGAGGAAGGAAGCAGTGTGTGTGTGTGTGTGTGTGTGTGTGTGTGTGGTATCAAACACTGGGAATGGCTGCCAGCTTCTGTCAGAGCAGTGATGTTGGCAAGGGCACTCAGGCCTCCTGCAGCCCTTGGGCTCTGGGGCAGCTGTGCCCTTTGGAGCAGGCACAGCAGGGCCCTGGCTCACAATGGATACAGCCAGGAATGCTCTGGGGGAAGGCTAAGGGCAAGGCTGGCCCAGTAGGGGAGCAGCTGAGTGGGGCCTGTGCTGGGGCTCTTGCTGGGAAATGTCACTGGGCAGATGTTGTAAGTCCAGGCTATCTCTTCTCTGGTACTTCCCAAAACGGTGAAGACATCCATTTCTTTTCTGAACATAGCAGCACAGCAGTCAGGTGCATCTGGCCTGGGATGCATCTCTGGAACAAGCTGCCCTCTGTCTTGCTACTGAATTTCAGCATTTTAAAGATTTACTGCTTCTAGGAGTTAATGTAAGGATGCTTTGAAGGATTTATTGCTATGTGGAGGGAGTATTGGTTATCCAGAAGAACCAGGTGTTCAGGCCCAGAGGAGCAGAAGGATTGGTGTGTCAGTGTTGGGGAGTGGTGTCTATTATTCTCATTGCCACTTCATCTTGGATTTGCATCAAGAGTCTGATAAACTTCACTCTTATTGATTTGAGGAAGAAGGGAATTTTTTCTCCCATCATTGTCTTTGAGCATTAATGAGTTATGCCCTCCTTAGGAGCTGATGTGGTTTGGGTTTTTGTAGTTGTATTTTCAGACTTGTACAGAGTTTGTATTTGCGGCTCTGTTATACGTGTAACCCTGTTTGAGTTGTCTATGTACAAACAGTAAGGTGAGATGTGTCCCAAGCAGAGTCTTGGAGCATGTGCTCCTTCTGTTCCCTATTGAGAGGCTCAATTGCAGCTCTTGGGGGATGCTGGGAGTTGGGGATTTGTTTTTGCAAATGTCCCAGAAGAGTGGTGGCTCACAGAGAAGAAAATCTCTAGAGCCAAACTGAGGCTATTTTTAGTGTTTTACCTAGGTTTGCATTTTATGCTTGTAGTGAAACATTCTTCATGTTTTTTTCCTTGAAGATGCTGCTTCATTGAATCCTCACACATTATCAGCAGTTACAACAGGTATGTGTGACACCAGACCTGCAGGGCCATGGTTACTGCTGAGACTGGCTCAGGGCTTTTTTAAAGCAAAGGATATAAGAATCTAAACTCTGCAGAAATGTTTGTACGTCCTAATTTTCTTTTGCTTTCCCCTTCACAGGGTAGCCCCAGCTACTCTGAAATGAAGAGCAGGTGCCAGTATCTCCACAAAAAGCTGTCTCATATTCAGAGCCGAATATCTGAATTTGACAAGCAGTAAGTGGAGTCCAGGCACCAGGCATCTGCTTCAGCCATACAAATCAGTGACCTCTTGATTTTTATTTCAAAGTTCTTCAGGAGCCACAAAATTCAGAGCAGCTGATGAAGGAAAAATCTGGACTGTGTTTCAAGTTGAGGCTTAGGCTGCAGCTTTTGTGATGATTGAGCCATGAGAGCAAAGGCTTAATCATTTGGAAATGAAATGAAATGAAATGCTCACAGCAAAGCTGTTCTTACAAGTTCTACTGAACATACTGTGGCTACCCTGCTGACAAGAGTGCAGAAACTTTGCATCCAAACTTTGTCTCATCTGAACTTTGGGCCTCTGGATTGGACAAGGAAGTGACGATAAAAACATGGCATGAGAAGTACTTCAGCTTTTTTCTCTATTTCTTGTTAGACTCTCCCTGTTGGTCTCTCTCTCTCCCCCTCTGTCTATCTCAAGCTGTTGTCTTTTGTGAAACTGCATCTGTTGCTGCATGACTTGAATGGCTGTGCAGATGCCACCTCATGCATTCAAAACAGAAAAGCTGTGCTGGGCATTACACTGTGGTAGTGCAGTAGAATAAAGTGGCCATGCCTTCTTTCTAAAGCCCAGAACTGGCTACTGTAGAGAAAGTTGTGTGTGCCCCATTATTAATTATTGTAGCTTTTTCCGAGTAATTTACTGTGAGAACAAAGCTCTGAAGGACTTTTACAAGGCCATCCAGTGAGTGTTGTTTGGCTTTTTAAAGATTTCTTGATGAAGAGTGTCAAAATTCTGCTTTTCTGCAGGAGAAGGAAAACATGCTTCCATTGTCTCCTCATGCTCTGCAGCCAACACCCAAGCAGACTACTTGAGGTGAGTGAAATAGCAGTTAAGCCTTGCCACTTGCAGTGGGTGCCATGTGAAGCCCTTCCCAGTTTTGAAAGGATGATGTTGAGAAGGTTTTGCTGGCCCTCCAAGGCTAAGAGCTGAAATGAGCACCGAGGTGGGTTTGGCCCAGACTGGCCCTCCCTTCCTGCAGTGCAGCTGCTCAGGGTCAGCTGCAGCAGTGGTGCTGCATCCCCCCCTCGTATCTGCAGTGCAGAAAGGGAGGGAGAAAAGTGTGTACATGTGTGTGTGTGGTATCAAACACTGGGAATGGCTGCCAGCTTCTGTCAGAGCAGTGATGTTGGCAAGGGCACTCAGGCCTCCTGCAGCCCTTGGGCTCTGGGGCAGCTGTGCCCTTTGGAGCAGGCACAGCAGGGCCCTGGCTCACATTGGATACAGCCAGGGATGCTCTGGGGCAAGGCTGAGGGCAAGGCTGGCCCTGCAGGGGAGCAGCTGAGTGAGGCCTGTGCTGGGGCTCTTGCAGGGAAATGTCACTGGGCAGAAGCCTGAAGTCCAGGCTATTTCTTCTCTAGTACCTCCCAAAATGTTGAGACACATCTGTAGTTTCCTTTTCAGACCTCACCTGCACAGCAGTGAGGGGCATCTGGCCTGGAATGCATCCCTGGCACAAGCTGCTCTCTGTCTTGCTACTGAATTTCAACATGTTGAGGATTTACTGCTTGTAGCAATTTATCTCAGGATGCATTGCAGGATTTTTCCCTGTGTGGAGGGAGTTTTTGTCATCCAAAAGAACCAGGTGTTCAGGCCCAGAGGAGCAGAAGCATTGGTGTGTCAGTGTTGGGAAGTGGTGTCTATTATTCTCATTGCCACTTCATCTTGGATTTGTATCATGAGCTTTGTAAACCTCGCTTGTGTTGATTTGAGTGAGAAGGGAATGAAGAAAATTTTTCTCCCTTCAGTGACTTTAAGCATTAATGAGTTTTGCCCTCCTTAGGAGTGGATGTAGTTTGGGTTTTTGTAGTTGTAGTTTCAGACTAGTACAGAGTTTGTTTTAATGTCCGTACCACAGGTGCCTCAGTTCAAGGCTCAGTTTTGTAAATGCTGTCCACTAGAAGAATCAAATATCATCATGAACTCTGCTTTGCTGTTAGACAGGCAGACATAAATGTAGCTCAAAAATTCAACTCTGTGTAACTAGTCCATAAAAGCAGTCCCTGCCAAAAATGTATTGCAGATTGATTTTCAAAAGTAAATGTAAATTTAAAAGTTTTTCCTATAGAGAGAGAGAATACAATTTAGCAATGTTTCTTCTCTTCCTGAAGTTGTGGTCTGTGGGGTTCTTTCTGACTCCCAGGTTTCTCTACAGGCACCAAACTCTGGAGCTCTATAGGCTCCAAAATTCATTGGGTAATCTTCTAAATAAGCAAAGCAGCTAATAATTAAGAAATTTTTTCGAATGGCCGTGGTAGCAGCCGAGGCCGATCCACTCGGGCGGGCTGTACGCGAGTGTTCCTAGGGAGACAGGCGGCGCTGTCCGGGCGCAGGCCGCTGCCGTGCAGAGCCTGGCGCCGGCCTCCTGGCTGAGGCAGGGGCCACGTCGGTGGTCCCGACTTCCCGGAGGCCACCCCACGTCCCCAGGCAACTGGCCAAAGCCAAGAAACCCTTGTGCAAGGCAAAGAAGGCCAGTGGAGCAGCCCACGGCCTTGCGGGCCGGGCAAGCCGAGGGGCCGGGGCCCGGCTTTTGCAGCCCCCTCTCTGTCGGCAGCGCCGGTGCCGGCTGCCCTTTGGCACGGGGCAGATGCCGTGCCCCAGGAGCCGGCAGCCGGCTGAAGGCCGCAGCCCGCAGCCCAGGAGGGAATGGGGCCGTGCAGTGCCTGGCACTGGGAGCAGGGCCCGGGCTGGTGGCTCACCGGCAAATCGTGTGAAGGCCCGCTCCTGGAGGAAGGTGCCGCAACCGAAGTCGATGAGCTTCAGGTCGCCGCTCTCCGGGTCAACGAGGAGGTTCTCCGCCTTGATGTCGCGGTGCAGGACGCCGCAGGCGGTGCAGTGCCGCACGGCCTCCAGCACCTGGCGGAACAGCCAGCGCGCCTGCTCCTCGCACAGGAACTCCTGCTCCTGCACCAACTGCAGGAGATCCTGCGATTCCTCCGGACGCTCCATCACCAGCAGGAAGCTGTCAGGCAGCTCAAACCACTCGAGGAGCTGGATGATGGAGTGGCAGCCAGAGCCCACCTTCTCCATCAGCACGATTTCCATTGGAACACGGGAGCCGTCGGGCTGTGAGGAGGAGACAATGCCTCCAGCAGGCCTGATGCTGCCCTGTGGCTGCTGCGCTGCCGCCTGCCGGGGATGCCCCAGTGCCCTCCCCCGGGCAGCCTCCCTGGTGCTTGGGCTTCATGCCAAGCTCCAGGTGATGCTTGGGAGGTGCCCCCTGCCTTGGCCGCACCACCGGTCTCTGGCATCGCCAGGCCCGCCATGCTTTGTATTTAATAATGAAGAAGAGACAGCCCAATGGATGTTGGTAACAGTTACAAGCCTTCCCTCCTCTCAGATGCCTCATGCAATGGCAACAGTTACATGCCCTCCCTTTACCTGTCATTCCTACCAAGGCTGTCGCATGACAACCACCTGGGGGGAAGTGAATTATGGAGATGACATAGGACATCTAAATAGCATATCTCAAAGTCATAACTATATACCAAGAAAACTTCCCTTAACATACACATAATATTATTCCCTGAACAGCAATACCTATCACATTCCTCACCCATAAGAAGCACTTACTGTTTTTTTCAAAGAAACACTTGCTAGATATAAATAGAGTTACTTGGTTGTATCCAATTAGCGAAAAATTATAATGGCTTAAATCTCATGTGGTGGAGGAATAATTCATCTGTCTACCAAAGGACATGGTTTACTTTGAGTTGGATGCTCACAAACAGCTGTTCAGGACTGATCAGATTTCTGTACTTTCCTTGTAGGTAGCCAAGCTGAATCTGAAGAATAATTCCTTCAGTCTGAAGGAATATCTGTTTCAAACCCTTCCGACTGATTGGCCTGGCTACACTGAAATCAATATAGGGAATTTGAAGTTAATACTTTCTAGGTAACTCAAGTCTTTGGAGGAAGGAGAAGATCCTTTTCAGAAAAAAACACCCTGGGATATGAAGGCTAGCTTGTTAGAATATGCTGAGCAGGCAGCAATCCATCAGGGTCCTGGAGTCCAACTCCCTGGCCCTGCACAGTGCACCACAAGAATCACACCCTGTGCCCAAGACTGTTGTCCAAATGCTTCTTGAGCCCCTGCTACAGTGACCATGGGCCACGAGAGCCTGTACCAGTGCCTGAGCGCTCTCTGGTGCAACAATGTTTTCCTGATATCCAGCCTAAAATTCCCTCAACTCAGCTTCATGCTGTTTCTTTGGGTCCTGACACTCAATGTCTGTTTGCTCTTCAAGGAAAGGAATATGACAGTTGATATTTACATGTTGTACCCTGAATGTCTGACCATCATCACAGAAAATTGGCTCCATCTCAAAACCCCACCAGCACCTTCTGAAAGCAATGCTCCAGCAAGACCTGTTCAGGTATTTGCTGCATTTTTAACATTCCCTATTGTGTCTTAAGGTTTAACCCTCTGCTGATGGTGTAAAAGCTGTGATTTGAATATGCAGGACCAAGCCTAAGCATGTTCTGCCTCTGGCATTCTGACTGCTTTGGCAGGAAGGTTGTGATCAGAAGAGAGGATCCTGCAGGGGTGGAGCAGCACTGTCCTGAGCCAACTTTCTGCTCTGCCTGGAGACCTGAGCTCAGTCCCCACTCTCAACTCATTCCCTGCAGCAGGACTCAAAGGGCTGGCTCTGCATGCATGACAAAACTGTGTCAAAAGACTACTGTACATAAGAGGCTGCACCAGGGTGGGGCAGATGGGGCCCTCTCACTCCCTTTTCCCTCTTTCTTGCTTTCATTCTCATTGTTTACTCCAGATCTACATTATCCATGTGGCAGGACCAGCACAGGATCTACAGAATTGTGATATTCCCTGACTCCCTTCTCTGCCTTAATTTCTTTCCTCCTTTGCTCTGCCTGGGAATAGCATGGCTCTCCTGTTCTATTCCATGCTCAGTCCTGGAGTTTGCTGTGGGAGTGGGGAGCTTGTGGCTGTGTGTTGTGGCTTGTGAGCCAGCACCTTTGAGAAGGTCCTTGGGAGGAGCTGAGAAATGACTGAAGGGCACTGTGGAAAAAGGCTCATAAGTCACCACGTGTGAAACTCTCTTCTACAAATTTAAGGGGTTTTTAGACAAGAGATTTTGAGTCTAAGGAATGAGGTGTCTGCTGGATTGAAATCAGCTGTACTTAAAAGTACAAGAGTTTTGGGGCTGTGTCCTTATTAACCTGATGAGAATTCACAACCCACAGTCACACTCCATAGTCCTGGATTGTGTCAATGAAACACTGATTGTGTCTTTACCATAGTAAACCCTAAATCTGCCAGGTGTCTCTTTAGAAATCTTTTGGTTATATAGCAGAATTATTTCCTTGCATGTACAAATGGAAATTTGGCGCAACACAAAACCACCTTGATGTCTTCATTGTGAGGAAGCCTTTGATGGAGCTGCTGAAGGGAGGCTCTTCCTCCCAAAGCCTTTTTGCTCTCAGGCTTGGAGAAGATGAGAAAGTAGGAGTGCAATAGAGTGCATGTTTGCCTGCAGTACCTCCTTGTTTGACAGCAATATTTTGTGAAGAAAGATATACTTTCAACAATTGCCAGATTTTTCAGAATGGGAGCAAAACCTAATTCTGATCCTAGATGAATTTGTCCTTGTTGTAGAAACAGCCATTGGATTGCAACTTTATCAGCCCTGTGGTGAGGAAGGACCACAGAGGATAGACCAGTAGTCCAGCACATCGAGCCAGCAGCTGCTGGCCACTCTTCTTCCTTGCTGTAGCCTTCCACATCCTGGTCTACATTGTATCTGTCTCCAAGTGTCACCTCCATTTCCCCATGCACTCATGAGATTCACAAAAGAGAACACTTTTGGAGTTCTAGAATCCCAGCACCTGCCAGGCTGCAGAAGAAGATTCCCAAGTCCAAGAAGCAGTGAAGAGAACTGGAGAGGCTGAAGCAGTTGTATCCTTTGGATTTCACTGTGTTCCTTTGCCTAACTCTTGTGGGGATAACTGTGGTGTAAAGATTTGATTATTAAGTGAAGCCTCTACGTGTATTAATGTGTAACCAAGGTCATGTTCTAAAGTACGGATGTTATTTTACAGGAAATATGAAGTGGGGAGATTGAAAGCAAAAGGAGTAGATGGGCAGGGTGAGGGGAAGAGCTGAAATGAACACCGAGGTGAGTTTGGCCAGGATGGGCCTCCCTTCCTGCAGTGCAGCTGCTCAGGGTCAGCTGCAGCAGTGGTGCTGCATCCCCCCCTCGTATCTGCAGTGCAGGGAGGAAGGAAGCAGTGTGTGTGTGTGTGTGTGTGTGTGTGTGTGTGTGGTATCAAACACTGGGAATGGCTGCCAGCTTCTGTCAGAGCAGTGATGTTGGCAAGGGCACTCAGGCCTCCTGCAGCCCTTGGGCTCTGGGGCAGCTGTGCCCTTTGGAGCAGGCACAGCAGGGCCCTGGCTCACATTGGATACAGCCAGGGATGCTCTGGGGGAAGGCTGAGGGCAAGGCTGGCCCTGCAGGGGAGCAGCTGAGTGAGGCCTGTGCTGGGGCTCTTGCTAGGAAATGTCACTGGGCAGAAGCCTGAAGTCCAGGCTATTTCTTCTCTAGTACCTCCCAAAACAGTGAAGACATCCATTTCTTTTCTGAACATAGCAGCACAGCAGTCAGGTGCATCTGGCCTGGGATGCATCCCTGGCACAAGCTGCCCTCTGTCTTGGTACTGAATTTCAACATGTTAAAGATTTACTGCTTCTAGGAGTTAATGTCAGGATGCTTTGAAGGATTTATTGACATGTGGAGTGAGTATTTGTTATCCAGAAAAACCAGGTGTTCAGGCCCAGAGGAGCAGAAGCATTGGTATGTCAGCATTGGGAAGTGGTGTCTATTATTCTCATTGCTACTTCATCTTGGATTTGTATCAAGAGTCTGATAAACTTCAGTCGTATTGATTTGAGGGAGAAGGGAATTTTTTCTCCCATCATTGGCTTTGAGCATTTAGGAGTTATGCCCTCCTTAGGAGCTGATGTGGTTTGGGTTTTTGTAGTTGTATTTTCAGACATGTATAGAGTTTGTTTTAGAATTTGAAGAAAATGTTGTGGCAAATTGAAATTCTTTTGATAATAATTATATGTGTGTTTTTTGAACTTTCTTGTAATTTAAACACTTTCCATTATGCTGTCAATGGCATAGAAGTTTGGACAACTGCAAATCACCTTGTTTTGGAGGGTTACAGAGGAATGAATATGGGCTGCTCCAAGATGTCAGCTGAAGCTGAAGCACCTCCCAGAACTGCTTGTAGACCTTGGTTTCACCTTGTCAGTGAGCCAAGGAATATCCAGATCTTGGCAAGCGTTTTGCAAAACCCTTTAACAAGTGTTGGAGAGAAGATACTTCAGAGGGTTTGAAAGAGAAATTGTTTGAATGCGTTTTCTATGAAAACTCCGTTTTGTAGTTCTCTCAGTAACACTCTGTCCCAACCAGTCTTTCTAGACAGACACAGATGTTGATCCCTACACAGACCTATGGGGTCTGTGAGGTTTGAAGTCTAATCCCTTTCCTAAGTTTCCTGCTATTTATTTATTCAGCTGGCAGGGTAGAGGTGTGGCCTGCGATGCCATAACCTTCTTTTGGAGAAGGATATGGAGTTGACTGAGGGAGTGCAATATTTGGGAACATTCAAAGGGGCTGTGAATGCCCCTTCCTGCCTTGGAGAGTATTTTACAACTTCCTCAATATCTCCACGCCAAAAATGTTGAAGTAATCAGGGAGTGCTTTGTGATTGAACCCCTGTAATATCATCTAAGCCTACTTCCATCCTGGTGCCACTCATAATTTCAGTGAAGAAGAGAAAGAAAGAGAGAAGATTTTGATAATGACATCAGGATCATTTACTCCACCACCAGCTTAGAGTAAGATTGTTGAGGAGGATTGTAGGGTAGGAATATAGAGTAGGATTGTAAAAGAAATAAAGTTTCTGAAACCTCAACTCACTTGGAAGATTCCTTTCCTTCTCACCCTGTGAGAAAGTTCTATATTTCGTCCTGAATTGTCAGTTGTTTCCTAATGCTGCAAAGTGATATTTCTGGCTTCATTGGTGTGCTTCAAAAGTGGGGAAGGCTCTTATTTCTTCATCCTCTCCAGAGCACACTGCCTTTGGAATATTTCCAACTGGCCAGGTTTTCCCCAGCTATGGTGCTTCTTTTTCAGACAGAAAGGGCACTGGAATTTGAAGACAAAGCCAAAGGAGTGGGGCAGCCAAAGCACCCTGTGCAGGTTCAGGCCTTCAGCCATGCCTGGGCAGAGGCAGGCTGGAAGGAGGCCCTTGTAGCTGCAAGAGGCAGCAGCCCGGCCCTGGGTGCCTCCTCCTGGCAGCGGGCGAATCCTCTGCTCTCAGAGCCAAACTGGCAGCTGGCTGGTCCCGAGGGGAAGCGCAGCCGTGCTGGGCACAGCACAGACTGCTGGCATTGGCCATCTGCAGTCTGCCCAGGAGGAGAGAAAGGCAAACAGCAGCCGAGGGCTGGTGGCCTGGCTGGGGATTGCTGCTCTTGTGCCGGCTGCCCTGCAGCTCCTGGGCAAGGTCAGCAGTGTGTGCAGCACTCTGGGCACAGCGGGAGGGAGCCGGGCTGCTCCGCAGGCTCCAGCACAGGGCAGCGTCCTTCAGGCACGGCACTTCTGCCAGGGGAACCGAGGCCAGCCAGAGGCACTGACAGCTTGTCAGCTCAGATCTGCAGGAGACAGTGCCTCACACAGCTCTGGCAGGGAGCGCCTGCAATCCTGCAGTTCTGCACTGAGCCAGAGCAAAGCTGTGAAATGCAGAGTGTTTTGCAGAAATATGCAGGGGCACCAGCCCAGCCTGCTTAGTGTTCTCTGGTGAGAGGTGGGAGAGAGATACTAGAAATGAACCAACTCTTGGATAAAATTAAGTGGGGATTAACTCATCAAAGCAAAAGAGATCTAGTTCCTTAGTACAGATTCAGCAGAGCCCGGTGTTTGTGTCCCTCCCCCAAAAGCCAAACACACACACACACCAACAAAATGCTTATTTTTGTTGCCTTTACCGGCTGGGGCTGATCCCTGTCCCCTTTCCCATTGGCTGCATGATAGGAAACTGCATTCTCTCGTGACTGCCATCTTTTCTGTCTGTCCCTTCCCCTCTTATCCTACTGTTTTTTTTGGTCTGGTGTTCATCCATGCCCCACTCTCATCTCAAAGTAACACTCTACAAATTAACTAGAACAAATCCAAACCGTAAATAACAACATGTAGAACCAACAACTTCCATTCCTTTTTCTAATACACTTTCGGCTACAGCAGAATATTACCTCATATCTCACAGATGGAATCGAGGATGAACCTGTGATATATATATATATATACCATATTGTAATTAGTGTTTTATATAAAATAAGTCTGCAAAATAAAAAAAACGATCCACAGGTAAAGGCAGTGATTGCCTCAGAGCTAGGTAAATTAACATATCTACAGGTCAAACTGCTACCGATAAGCACCTATCTCCTGGGGATACCTGGAAACTCAAGGAGGAGTGGCATTTCCCAAAAATCCCATCACTCCCCCCCGCAGGACTGCATTTCCCGACTCTGGATGAAGACCACCACCTAAAAGCAATACACAACGGACACAAAATCTCGTCAAAGAGCAGGAAGGACTTTGTCTTATGTGGACACCAGAGCTGAATTTGAAAGAAACAAAGGACTGTCTTGCTCCAGGCTATGAAAAACAGTATAAAAAGGGGTCCAACCAAGACGGCGGTGTGAGCACCAGGGGACCCAGTGCGACAGAGGCTGGGTAATATCGTGTGTTCACCCAACACCGAACCCGGGCTCGGTGTTGTACTTTCCGGTTGTGGCTTTGCAGGACCGTATTTTTGGTCGCGAAAATAAAATTTGCCAATTTAACCTTTTAATTTGGTTTGATTCGTTTATTATCTATAACAATCTTGGTGACCCCGACGTCATCCTGGTTTTGGGTTTGGGGGGCCCCCTCTCCGACCAGGAGGCACCTCGCTGACTTCAGCGGCCTGGTGGAATTGGGGAATTCCCCAAAGCCAGTCAGGATCCCGAACTAAAAATTCGAAAAGCCACAATCGGAAAGGGAAAAGTTGGGCCCTGAGCTCTTGGTAAACCGCAGCAACGCTTTACACTCATAAAACTCGACATGCACGAAGAATCCACGCAGGAAAAGGAGCCATAAGTATTGCGTGGTTGAGTGAGGTGTGACTGAGCGCGTGATTGAGATGTGATTTTATCACGAAGTGAGTGCGGACCCCAAAGCCGCAGTTCCATGATCCCGCGAGGGGTGTGGTCGGTGACGGGGGAAGCAAACGTAACGTGGTATTAACTCTCTCTGTTTCGTGTCAAGCCTAAAACTTGGGAAGTTTTGGGGGTCGGTCACGGGGAGATCGGGAGGGAAGGTACGTTCCCTGGAATTGGGAATTGGTAAACCTCTCAGATCGTAGGGCAGGACAAGCCCTGGAAAAGGAAAAGAGAGCTCGCCTCCTTTTGAAAAACTCCACGGAACGGTTCTCTGTGTGAGGTGAGTAGATTGGAAACATTGAAATAAAGTTTAAACTTTAGTACGGTAGCACCCGGACCTGGCGGTGGTCCCGGCGTAAAACACGGTAAGTAAGCAAAACAATGGTAGCTCGGGAGGGAAAAAACCTTTTAGAGAAAATGGGACAGAAAAAGAGCAAACCTCAGGGAAAAACCCCAGAGAAGTCAGCTAAGATAAGATGTTGAAATACTGGGAGCGAGGTTACGGGCCGCATCCCCGCAGGCTGATCCCGTGCCTGTGTCCGAGGCGGAGAAGGGCGGCCGCGCGCACGGTCGCTGGGGCAAGGAGAGTACCGCCGCTGTAAGGCAAAGTCGTCGCGTGGCTTTGTCTGGGTTCCCGTACTACCCAGTTTACTGGGACAGGTTGGTCGAGTCGAGACGTGATTGAGAGCTCTGCTCCAGCCCAGGCGAGGTGTTGCAAGGCGGGGACAGAGAAGCCGTGAGCGTGTCCCGCTCCGGCCCGGCTGCTGCTGCCGGTTTCGTGAAGAGGAGGGGGAGCAGGCGCCCGCTCGCTCCTCCGGGAATGGTGGCGGGCGAGGCGGCGTCGCCTCATCCCTTTTCTGCCTGGCCTTAAGCCGGGGCCCGCCCGCTCGTCGGGTGCAGCATTTTTGGCTGTCGGTCTGGTGCGTGGTGGTCGGCAGCCGGGGCTGGACGCGGCCGGGGATGCATGGAGCCTGCCAAGCTTTCCCCGGCCCCTTTCCCGAGAGTCCCGAGCATGGCTCACTCGGCCGAGGTGGCTGCGCCTCGTTCCCCGCTCCCGACCTGTTTGCCCAGAGTGTGTCTGTGTCGGAAGGGGCTGCAGGGGACGTGCAGTGGGGCGTGGGGCCTCGCCTTGGCTTCGCCCGCTTTTGCCAGAGGGGCTCAGTGACGGGAGTCGCCCAGTGGAGTTTGCGGGCTGGGGTGGCGGCACCCCGTCCCCGCCGTGTGTTGTTGAAGTCATCTCCCTTCCTCGGCCCTAAGCCGGGGACCCGTGTATTGGGCGAAATTTTTCAGGGGCGGCAGCTGGCCGCGGTGGCCGGCTGCGCAGTAGCGCGGGGGAAAACCCGATAGAGAAGCCCCCGGGAATGTCGTGGGCAAGGCGGCGGCGCCTCGCCCTGTCTCGGTAGCGGCTGGTGCGATCGAGCCACCGTGCCCGGACGGCCTGTGGTGTCTGGCCTGCCCCGGCTGTTGTGGCTGCCGGCGGGCTGAGTTGCGAGCGGCTCCGTTTTTTTTCCAGCCTTGGGCTGCGGCGCTGAGCCAGCAGATCCAAGGGGGGCGGGGCCCCTCCTGGGCAAGGAGGGCAGCTGGACGGGGGGAGGCTCCCGAATGCTTCTACTGCAGGAAGAAAGGTCACTTTAAGAGGGACTGTAGGAAGCGGATGAAAGAAGAGAAAATGTTTCAGGAGGATTAGAGGTGTCAGGGGCTTTTTCATTTAGGGTCCAGAACATCCCTGGAGCCCCTGGTAAAACTAAGGATAGGATCCGAAAAAACTAATTTTGGTATTTTTAGTAGACTCTGGTGCTAAGCGTAGCACCGTCCAACAGCTGCCTTCAGGATGTAATATAAGTAAGGAAACTGTGATAGTGATTAGAGCAAAAGGGGTTAAAGGTTTCTAAGTCAAAGCTGCAGTTTGTTGAGCCTGAGGTTAAGTATTTAGGACACTGGCTGGTGAAGGGAAGGAAGAAATTAGACCCGGAAAGGATAGCAGGAATTATATCTCTACCCTCCCCCCAAACAAAGAGGGAGGTCAGGCAGCTGCTGGGACTCCTGGGTTATTGCAGGCAATGGATTGAGGGGTACAGTGAGAAGGTAACATTTTTATACGAGAAATTGACCACTGACAGGGTAAAATGGACAGAACGGGATGAGGAGGGATTCAAAGAAGTAAAAGAAATCCTCATGACAGCTCCTGTGTTAAATCTCCCAGATATAAAAAGGCCATTTCAATTATTTGTGGACGTTAGCAACCAGACTGCCTACGGAGTCTTAACACAGGATTGGGCAGGAGCTAAGAAACCGGTGGGATATGTATCAAAGCTGCTAGACCAAGTAAGCAGGGGTTGGCCCACTTGCCTACAGGCAATTGTGGCAGCAGCATTATTGGTAGAAGAAGCAAAGAAAGTAACATTTGGAGCCTCGTTAGTGGTGTATACTCCTCATGACGTGAGGAGTATATTACAACAAAAAGCAGATAAGTGGCTCACGGATGCTAGATTGTTGAAATATGAAGCCATACTAATACACTCACATGATTTAGAACTACGAACAACCACTTCATTGAATCCAGCTCAATTCCTGTACGGGGAAGCATCAGAGGGACCAACCCATGAGTGTACGGAAATAGTGGAACTGCAGACAAAAATCAGAACAAACTTAGAGGAGGAAGAACTCAAAGGGGAGGAAAAATGGTTTGTGGATGGGTCAGCAAGGGTAATAGAAGGAAAGAGAAAGTCGGGGTATGTAATCATAGATGGGAAAACAGGGGAAGTAATTGAATCAGGACCCCTCAGTGCAAGCTGGTCGGCTCAAGCATGTGAATTATATGCGGTTTTTCGGGCATTAAAAAGATTAAAAGGGAAAAGGGGAACAATCTTCACAGATTCAAAATATGCCTTTGGGGTGGTCCACACTTTTAGGAAAATTTGGGAGGAAAGGGGGTTAATAAACACTCGAGGATGAGGATTAATTCATGGGGAATTAATAAAGCAAATCTTAGAAGCTATCCGAGAGCCAGAGGCAATCTCAGTAGTACATGTAAAAGGACACCAAACAGGAATACAATTTCGGATCCGGGGAAACAATTTGGCCAATAAGGAAGCCAAAAGTGCTGCACTAATAACCGTAAGTACTCCAGAAGTTGGGGGGAGCAGTACTTGGGAATATCCCCCTCATCCCTCTCCGAAAGAGGTTGAGGAATACAAGAAGATAGGAGGGACATTAGAAGATGGTAAGTGGAAGTTACCGGATGGGAGGGAATTAGTATCAAAGGACTACACCAGAAAAATTCTGAAGAGATTGCATATGCAAACTCATTGGAGATCCCAGGCTCTGGCAGAACAGTTCCTGAGATTCTTTGGGTATAAAGGGATTTATGAGCTGGCTAAACAAGAGGTGCAAGGGTGCCTAACATGCAAGAGAGTAAACAAAGCCAGGACACCACAGGTAATCTGGGGTAGTCGCCCTATAGCCTATCGTCCCTTTGAAAGAATTCAAGTGGATTTCACTGAATTACCAAAGGTTGGGAGGTATAAGTTTTTACTAGTATTAGTAAACAAATTAACTCATTGGGTGGAAGCTTACCCAAGCTCTAGGGCCACCGCCCAGACAGTATCTAAATTCCTTCTGGAAGAACTCATCCCTTGATATGGTGTAATCAATCATATAGACTCAGACCAAGGAACACACTTCACCTCAAAAAAAAAAAAAAAAAAAAAAAAAAATCGAGACAAGAGAAGAGACACCCGAGTGGAAAGTGACCTCCCACCCTGGAAACCTCAAGCTAAAATTGCGTCGGACAAGTAAATGAGCACCTTAGATCAGATAAGGTGTTCAGTTTCTGGGTGCAGGTGTTTTCTTTTGTTCATTTCAGGTGCCAGATTTGTTGTGAGGTTTGGGTCACACATTGTATATGGGGAATCAGGCCTAAAGGTCTCTGTACTAAGTGCCTTGAGGAAGAGCTGTCTCTGACTGACCGAATTCTAATACTTGCCACCGAATTGAATATTATTGAACCGGAGTCGATCGAGTGGTTTTCGCTTGTACCAACACAGGATTGGGGGAAAACTAAATTGCAGGACGGTAATTTTGGAAATTGAGTGCCGGAGAGCAAATAAAGTATCTTGTTGGACAGATACAGTAAAAATTATCAAGGTGGGATGCCTTTAAGGGACGGTATGCAGTTCGGACTTCACATTGGTCCCCTGAAGAATACTTCTGCTGCCAAGAAGATGGTTTCCCTCTCCGCCAGCAGCAACCTGGTGGGCGTAGGCAGAGGCAGAGAAGTACACCTATGGGGAGTCCTGGTGAGCCTGAGCCTAGTCATGTATCCTCTGACTATTGCATACCCAGGGAATGGCCTGAGCCCTGCAATACAAAGCCATAATGAGTGTGGGGAGTGCACACGAATTAGTGGCCCTGCTCACCCTGTCCTAGCTAATTGCACCTCTGAGGGGAAGGAGGAGCAATGCACTCTTAACGGCACTCAGTATATAAGGTGTAAATTGGGGGAGAAAATGGTATGCTATGATCCCAAGGCAAGAAACAGAAACGGGCAATCAGAGACATTTGCTCATAACATTCACAAAAGAAGCGCAAGCCAGACACCTCTTCCCACATGTGAACAATGCAATCGTACGGTTTGGATAGGGGGAAAAAGAAAATCGGTATTTGTGGCTTACTTTCAGGTGAATCAATTATGTTATGAAAATACTCAACTAGGGATGTGTGTCATGGAAGGGAAAACCTACTGGGTGGGCAAAAATCTAAAGTATGAAAGCGGACTCATCTCAGACACTGAACCTGTCATCATAGACCTTCTCGAGGAAGATGATGTCCTGATCTGTGCCCAGTTTGATAACACTTTCTGTTTTTCTAGAGATAGGAAAGGCATAAATCCTGAGAGCAAAATAAAACAGATAGCCATAGAAATAAAGAAACAGGAGTCAGAGATAAGAAGAAGGAGAATGAAAAAAAAAAAAAAAAAAAAAGGACCCTAAGTAAACAATATGATTTATTAGAGAAACTATAGAGGGTCTTGCAACAGAGATAAAAAGGGTAGCACACGTTCCAGTCCAAAAATGGAATTCCATTCTCCAAGCATCTTAGTGAGACTAGTTATTATCAGGAGCTTAGTAGAAAAAGGTAGTGTTCTTTATTGTGTGTTCATTGGCAGGAATCATATTCATACCATGTTTAATACCTTGTTTTATTAGACTAATACACTCGGTGGTACAGGGCATGCAAACTGCAGCTATGCCCATGGATCCTGAACTCGCATCAGGAAGGGTGAATGGTAGAGCCTCCAAAATAATAAAATTAGGGAGAGGGGAGATGAACACCAGGGCAATGGAGGTGCTGACAAAATTTGAAGAACAGATAGAGAGAAATCAGCTCCCCTATATAGATTATCAAAAAGAGCCAGTAGAAGAATGGGATAGCAGTGAAGAATCTGAAGAAGATTAAAAGGGGGAACACGAATTAATGTGTTTATATAGAAGGGGAGGGATTGTGATATATATATATATACCATATTGTAATTCGTGTTTTATATAAAATAAGTCTGCAAAATAAAAAAACGAGCCACAGGTAAAGGCAGTGATTGCCTCAGAGCTAGGTAAATTAACATATCTACAGGTCAAACTGCTACCGATAAGCACCTATCTCCTGGGGATACCTGGAAACTCAAGGAGGAGTGGCATTTCCCGAAAATCCCATCACTCCCCCCCCAGGACTGCATTTCCCGACTCTGGATGAAGACCACCACCTAAAAGCAATACACAACGGACACAAAATCTCGTCAAAGAGCAGGAAGGACTTTGTCTTATGTGGACACCAGAGCTGAATTTGAAAGAAACAAAGGACTGTCTTGCTCCAGGCTATGAAAAACAGTATAAAAAGGGGTCCAACCAAGACGGCGGTGTGAGCACCAGGGGACCCAGTGCGACAGAGGCTGGGTAACATCGTGTGTTCACCCAACACCGAACCCGGGCTCGGTGTTGTACTTTCCAGTTGTGGCTTTGCAGGACCGTATTTTTGGTCGCGAAAATAAAATTTGCCAATTTAACCTTTTAATTCGGTTTGATTCGTTTATTATCTATAACATCCTCTTTCATCCGGCCAAGGCTGGGGAATGGGAAATCCTGGTTTGGGGCAAAAAAAGGGCTGAGCGCGTTGGGTTTGATGGTCCCAATGCCCAAGGGCAGATGGAGAAGCCACTGCCCCTTTCAGCCTCGGAGGGCCCGGACCCCGCTCATCTCCAAAACCCAAACATCCCCTGCTCCGCAAAAAACACCCTCCCGGAGACCCCCCGACGGATTTGGGGCGAGCTCCCCCTCCCCGCTCACCTGCGGGTTGCGGGTGGGCGATGCTGCCGGACCCGGGGAAGCGGCGGCGTGAGCGGGCAGGCGGGGAAACCGCGTGGTTTTCCCCGGCTGCTGCTCCTGCTCCTTCTGCTCCTCCGCTTCCTCCTCCCGCCGCTCTTCCCTTTCTTCCTCCCTCCCTCTCTCCCAGCAATTCCTGCTCTTTCTGTTCCTCCTCCTGCTCCCCTGCCTCTCTGCCTCACGCTCCTGCCTCTCCTTTTCCTCCTCCTCTGTCTCTCCTCTTCCTCCCTCCCCTCCTCCGCTCCCAGCCCGGCCCGGGCAGGTGCCGACACCCAAAAGCAGCCGCGCTCTGCCCCGGGGGTGTCCCCAAAGCGGCCCCGCCCCGCGCGGCGCTGGCAGCGGTACTGGGAGCGGCGGGGCCGATCCCGAGAGCCCCAGGCAGGAACTGGGAGCGCTTTCCCTGCCAGTGCCGCTCTTACTGGGAGCACCGGGACGGAGCTGGGAGCAAACAGCGCCCGGACCCGGCTACGACCGGCGGTGGGCGGGGCCAGGCGGGGCGGAGCTATGCAAATCCAGGAGCGATCGCGCGCTGTGATTGGTGGGCGGAAGCAGCGCGGGGTTTCCCTGCTCAGGTGAGGGCCGGGGGGGCAGAGCGATGGCGGCAGCGTCCGGTGAAAGGGACCGGGACCGGGAATGGGGACTGGGACCGGGAATGGGACTGGAAATACGGGACTGAGACCAGGAATGGGACGGCGATTGGGAATATGCGAACGGGACTGGGAATGGCAACCGGACTGGGAATATGGGATGAGGAATAGGAAGATAGGACCGGGATCAGGAATAAGAGAAGGGGACTGGAAATACGGGAACTGGAATATGGGAGCGGGACTGAGAATGGGAATGTGGAAATGGAAATATGCGAACGGGTATACGAGAACGGGAACAGGAAAGAGAATACAGGACTGAGACTATGGGAACGGAGAAAACGGGACAGGAACGGGGAATGGGACCTGGAATGGGATCCAGACTGGGATGGGAGCTGGACGGGACCAGGAGTGGGGTGACATAGGAACAGGCGGGGTACATGGGAGTGGCAGCAGGGAGAGGTGCATCCGGGACAAGAGGACACCGGGAACTGGGACAGGGGGACATGGGGATAGGTCCGGAGTAGGGGGTCCTTGAGCAGCTGCCCCAGAACCTCCGCCAGGGTCTCGCAGCGCAGCCGGAGCCGCTCGGCCTGGGGTCCCCAAAGCCCTCAGCAAGCCCCAAGTGCCTCCCAGGAACCCTCAACTCCCTCAAACCCAGCAGCCCCCACAGCTGCGAGTTCCCATGTCTCCATGTTTTAGTTTAACATCTTTATTTTTACTCCAGTTTTGGGTGTTTGGAAAGGACAAAGAGAAATGAAAAGAAAATCAAGGCTGCAGGGAGCCAGGAAGAGGAGGAGCCCCCCAGCCAGGTGTTTTCTCAACACAGGGCAACGGCACCACAGATCAGTGGGGCTTTGCCCACCAGGAGTCACTGGGGAATCATCCAACACCCATCCTCCCACAGAGCTTAGCACATGGAGCTCTTCCTGCACTTGGGGTACTTGCAGGGCTTGCCTTAATGGTGTCTCCATTGGTGTTGGGTAAAGGCTGATTTCTGGGTGAAGTTCTTGCCACACTTGGGACACTCATAGGGCCTCTCTCGTTGAGAATCCACTGATGTAGGAGGAGATAGCAGCTGCACTGAAAAACACTTCCTGACTGTTGGGACACTCACAGAACCTGTGACATCACAAGGAATAGGGCTTAATATCTTCTGGTGCCTCTGAAATAAAAAAGAGCAGGGCTGTGATGTGCTCTGGTACCTGTGACATCACAAGGAGTAGGGCTGTGATGTGCTCTGGTGCCTGTGACATCACAAGGAGCAGGGCTGTGATGTGCTCTGGTGCCTGTGACATCACAAGGAGCAGGGCTGTGATGTGCTCTGATCCCTCTGACAACACAAGGAGCAGGGCTGTGATGTGCTCTGGTGCCTGTGACATCACAAGGAGCAGGGCTGTGATGTGCTCTGGTGCCTGTGACATCACAATGGTCAGGGCTGTGATGTGCTCTGGTGCCTGTGACATCACAAGGAGCAGGGCTGTGATGTGCTCTGGTGCCTGTGACATCACAAGTGTCAGGGCTGTGATGTGCTTTGGTGCTCTGACATCACAAGGAGCAGGGCTGTGATGTGCTCTGGTGCCTGTGACATCACAAGGAGCAGGGCTGTGATGTGCTCTGGTGCCTGTGACATCACAAGGAGCAGGGCTGTGATGTGCTCTGGTGCCTGTGACATCACAAGGTCAGGGCTGTGATGTGCTCTGGGCCTGTGACATGAGCTCTGTGATGTGCAAGGAGCGGGGCTGTGATGTTCTCTGGTGCCTGTGACATCACAAGGAGCAGGGCTGTGATGTGCTCTGGTGCCTGTGACATCACAAGGAGCAGGGCTGTGATGTGCTCTGGTGCCTGTGACATCACAAAGGTCAGGGCTGTGATGTGCTCTGGTGCCTGTGACATCACAAGGGTCAGGGCTGTGATGTGCTCTGGTGCCTGTGACATCACAATGGTCAGGGCTGTGATGTGCTCTGGTGCCTGTGACATCACAAGGAGCAGGGCTGTGATGTGCTCTGGTGCCTGTGACATCACAATGGTCAGGGCTGTGATGTGCTCTGGTGCCTGTGACATCACAAGGAGCAGGGCTGTGATGTGCTCTGGTGCCTGTGACATCACAAGGAGCAGGGCTGTGATGTGCTCTGGTGCCTGTGACATCACAAGGAGCAGGGCTGTGATGTGCTCTGGTGCCTGTGACATCACAAGGGTCAGGGCTGTGATGTGCTCTGGTGCCTGTGACATCACAAGGGTCAGGGCTGTGATGTGCTCTGGTGCCTGTGACATCACAAGGTCAGGGCTGTGATGTGCTCTGGTGCCTGTGACATCACAAGGAGCAGGGCTGTGATGTGCTCTGGTGCCTGTGACATCACAAGACATGGTCAGGGCTGTGATGTGCTCTGGTGCCTGTGACATCACAAGGAGCAGGGCTGTGATGTGCTCTGGTGCCTGTGACATCACAATGGTCAGGGCTGTGATGTGCTCTGGTGCCTGTGACATCACAAGGGTCAGGGCTGTGATGTGCTCTGGTGCCTGTGACATCACAAGGAGCAGGGCTGTGATGTGCTCTGGTGCCTGTGACATCACAAGGAGCAGGGCTGTGATGTGCTCTGGTGCCTGTGACATCACAAGGAGCAGGGCTGTGATGTGCTCTGGTGCCTGTGACATCACAAGGGTCAGGGCTGTGATGTGCTCTGGTGCCTGTGACATCACAAGGAGCAGGGCTGTGATGTGCTCTGGTGCCTGTGACATCACAATGGTCAGGGCTGTGATGTGCTCTGGTGCCTGTGACATCACAAGGAGCAGGGCTGTGATGTGCTCTGGTGCCTGTGACATCACAAGGGTCAGGGCTGTGATGTGCTCTGGTACCTGTGACATCACAAGGAGCGGGGCTGTGATGTGCTCTGGTGCCTGTGACATCACAAGGGTCTGGGCTGTAATGTGCTCTGGTGCCTGTGACATCAGAAGGGTCAGGGTTCTGATGTGCTCTGGTGTCTGTGACATCACAAGGAGCAGGGCTGTGATGTGCTCTGGTACCTGTGACATCACAAGGAATAGGGCTGTGATGTGCTCTGGTGTCTGTGACATCACAAGGA